>NXFV01001505.1:0-68366 GCA_002803225.1 Gamarada debralockiae | reverse complement strand
AAAAAAAAAAAAAAAAAAAAAAAAAAAAAAAAAAAAAAAAAAAAAAAAAAAAAAAAAATTTGCAGCAGGGTGGGATAAGCAACATCCGCTGTAATAGACTATCTACCACTTGAATAAATTTGCATGTGAGCGAGGTTGCTGTTTGCGGATGAGTGGCGGATTAAAAAGGGTCAAATAAGAATTTTGTGAATGGCACGCTGAAAGAGCCGCACTCAATGGACTTAACGATACCTCCGTGGTATCTGGAGGCGTGAAAGGCACAGATAAGGAAGATTGATTTTGCTTTTTGCAAGACGAATCAAGCATTTTTGCTCGCGCGTTGCTTTGAATCAGTTGGAAAGGCCTGGAACGGGAGGCGATCCTCGACAGCAATTTCTGTGAAGTGATGGCTCCTTGGTTAGATGACTCGCGGCAGGGAACAACAGTTGATCAATTATTGAGTAAAATGGGGTAGGTAACCTTTGCGCGCCACTTGGCACTTCGCATGTGATCGACTTCTGCGGCTCGCAGCTCTCTATGCAAAGTCAACTCCCCAATACAATTGAAACTGCCTTCTACGATATCAGAGTAATCAATTGCCTCGACTCTGGTAAAGTAGGTATTGTATCACCCTATGATTAACGGTGTGACGACCTATCACGTGCTCGAATTGTAAAAGAATATGATGTCAATTTCTCCGTGCAACTTGCACTCGGACGACTTCTTCGAACTCAATTTTACTAGCTCGCTCGAGTCTCCTAGTCAATTTGTAATTGGCTTGTTCTCGATCACTCCTCTGATTCATAAGGAAGGCTGGTTGGATGCGGCTTGGTCCCATTTGATACTCAATCATCAAGTGGCACCCTTCACGTCTCACAATGTACCTGAATCAAACCAGGTTGAATCATATAAGATCGAATGAGCTCTCAGCACTGTTCACGCCAATAATGGCCTGTCATGTTGCACAAGAATAGTCAAGTATCTTACGAAATGTTCATCGGTTTGAGGAGAAGCGTCTGTGAAATTTGAAGTTTCAGTCAAGTCTCCAGCCACACCCATGTGGCAGTGCTCAAAGAGTGGCACTTGTTAACAAGATCCGATCTCTCACATCTTCTGCCTCCCACTCCCGTAAACAAAAGCAATGGGTGATGCATCTGTTCTCCCAACGACCCAAATATGTACCGCTCTCCAGGAAACCCTCCAGCATGCCGTCGACATCGGCGTCCCAGGTGTCTCCGCCGCAATCTCCAACTCTCACGGAATCCTCTGGCAAGGCTGCGCTGGCTCATCAGATATCGTGAAAGCAGAGCCAGTCGATGCAAACAAACACATCTTCGGCGTAGGCAGCATCACCAAAGTCTTCGTCACTGTCGTGATCCTCCAACTACTAGACGAGAAACGTCTTAGCCTTGATGACAAAGCTTCATCTTATCTCTCCTCAGAAATCCTCCGAGATATCCCAAATGCATCCACAGCTACGCTTTCGGAACTACTGAGCCATATGTCTGGAGTTCCGAGCGCCGAAGATGATCCAGCATGGATTGTGGATGGAAGAGGGCGGAATTTAGTTCTCGATAAAATTTGGACGAAGGTTGAGACGTTGGATTACATTCGTCATCCGCTGTCAGATCCTTCTATCACTCCGGGGGAATTCTCATACTCCAACTCAGGCTACACGATTCTTGGGCTGGTTATTGAGAAGATCACGGGATGCACGGCTGAGAGTGAGATCCGAAGGAGGATTTTAGAGAGACTGGGGATGGAGGATACGTATCTGGAAGGATTTGAGGACGCAAAGCCGGAGAGGTTACCCCACCGCTATCACTTTGCGACTGAGGAATTCCGCAAGACCGCTGGAATTTGTCCACAGTTTACGGAACCAAGACCAGGGCTGATTGATGCAAGTGCGTCGAATATGTCTGTTGAATGGGTTGATGGTGGTCTAATATCCTCTCCAAAAGATCTCCTCACATTCGCAATAGCCCTCCGCACTAGGCAACTGCTGAGCCCTGAAGCGACGAAGTTGATGCAAGAGTGGAAGACTGCGGAGGATGAAATTATGATTGGGCTGGGACTGTTTCGCATTCAGAATGAGCATGGGAAGTGGTTGGGTCACACTGGAAGTACATTAGGGTTTACGGGTTGTTTTTGCTGGGCAGAGGAAGCGGACTGTGAGATTGCAGTGTTGTGTAATGTGGGCACGATGCACTGTGGAGATGTGCCTTCGGGTGCGCCAACTATTGCTTTGGAGACGGAGTTCTCGAAGTTGGCCTTGGAGCTTGCGAGAGAGCATTCCGGCTCACGCGGACCAGTCTGAATCTGCAAAAGAACTCGAAATTCGCACTTTACATCACGATTGTCCCTTGGTCCTTCCAACAAGTATGACCTTTATTCTAACGTGTTCTCCACCATCTTCGAATCCCTTGCCTGGCATAGTACTCGCCGGTGTCGCTCCCCCCCTCATAATATCCGCTACGAATAGTCATATTCGCGCTCAGCCCCTTCTCTTTATCGCTCAAATACAAGTTGTACTCTTTCTCACATCCTTGAATCCATGGCCCTCATCACCCAACACTATTTCGATACTTTCATGATGCTCTCTGTCTGCGCGGCCAGGCCATTGGTTGCAGGGTTGTCACAGGCACTGATGTAGAATTGGTCGCCTTGCTTGCAAAGGTTGCCGAGAGGCTGGTGCTGAGGGTTATTGTGATCTTGGTTACTGGATCTCTTTAGAATAACATGTTTGCAACAATGCCACTTGCATCAAGCTCCCTCCTAGCACATTGCATAGCTCTCGGGCAAGGTCTATCGCCTTGGCTGCTTCTATCAACGGCAAAGCACATTGGTTTCTTGAAAATCAGTGTGCGGAGATGAGTCCATCACTTAGTCCTGTCTTAAAGATTTCCAGCTCCAATCCCGTACTTTCGTCTGACAAAGTTCGATGCATTTTTGGCCAATGAATTCAAGGGCGTCGACTTCGATGATCATTCCTGTGTAGTAGAAGTACGGGACTGGAATTGGAGTATTCAATATTTCCTGTCCAAATTCGGCGTTGAACAAGCTCTATCAAGTTCTTAGCATCACCGTTATCAGTGTTCATGTAGTACACGACCAACTGCGAGACGTCTGCGGGGGAGCAGTTGACATCACTCAGGAACTGCGAAGTGAAGGACCAAACGGCCTTCGCTCCACGGAGCAGCACATCTGGGCAGAGGACCTCGCCAGTTGATGTAAGGGGACACTGACCGCAAGAGTAGATGTGCGGTGGATCTTTGACAAAGAGGGAGTCGAGGTGAGCAATGTGCATTTTTCCAGGCCGCGGAGAAAGGGAGGTAAGTTGGCTCGTGAGCCGACACGCTTGGACGTGGATATCAAGAGATTGCCATGCCAGAGTGAGTAGAGGAAGCGTTCCAGAAGTGGGGTGAAGTCACCTAACCTGAGTTCATACTACTCTGCATCCCACATCACATAGCTGAAGCTCATCCGAAGCACGTTCTCCATTCCGCCTGATCAATTAAACTAAACTTTCCGTTCAATGAACTCTATACTTCTAAAACATCTTTATCCTAGGTCACTTACTCCCTAGTATTGCCCAGCACTAGGGCTACCCTGACATACGAAACCTTCGATATGGTGAATCGGCTAGAGCAGGAAAGGATCGGAGTCTTTGTCAAACCTTCAAGCACGGCGTCTTTCAATACTTTCGGTGATCTGTTCTGTGAATTTCGGAGTGCTTGAACGGGTGGTGGCGTCCGAGTGTGAAGACCTCACACAATTCGCCACGACCGTTCATATAGATCACGCAGCTGATTCTTTTATGCGCTAAGGCGGATTAAGCATTGAAGTTAGCAAGTAGCATTTTAGTTGCACATGCACTGGAATTGGCTGGAAAGATAGAGCCATCATAAGATCGTAAGGTAGGTAGGTTTAGCAACCTTCTGGCTGGTCATTTGTGGCGAGCAGGTTGTAGATAACGAAAAGATGCGGCGACACACTTTATTGCCACAAATTTCTTTTGGACATTATCTGTAATAGTCAAGTACTCTTCCGATAACAATCGCCTCAAATTCACTCTCTCCTGCTTTCCTTCCTGCCCATGAATGAATCCAACTTCGATTACAAGCTTATCCTATTTCGATCGACTTTGATTCAACTCCGCTCGAAGATCTAGTGATTTGTTAAACTTGGATAATATCTTCGTCTCGAAGGTTCAAGTCACTCAAAGGATGGGATAATCGGATCTTTAAGTTCTTAAAGGAGGGACGATTCGGCATTAATCATTTGGAAAGGGAAGGCAGCTCTAGATCAATTGCTCAAACTGAGAAGGCAATTCTAGACCAATCATTTAAACGAAGAAAACAATTCACAATCAATCGTTCAAATATATTGCGGATGTTAATCATTCATTTCAATATCATCGTCTGTATTCTCACCCAGTCCTGCGCGAGCTCCAGAATCTCCAAAGAATCAGTCGCAGTGATATCTGCCTCCATATCCGCCTTCAATCGAGCTTTCGCCTTTACGCGTTGGCCACAGCTTCATCAGTCTCTCTGACGAATGAACCCGCCCTTCCCGTCACAATGTCCAACTGCTGCTTGAGAACATCAACAAATTTGTCATACATCGCCGTAGTTTCAGGCATGTTCTCCATATCCTTCTCCAATCTCTCGACAAATCCCTCAATGTTGGCGAAAGCTTGTTGCAGTTCGACATGGTACTCAGGATTCTCTTTCTCTTTCGACACAGTTCTACCATGACTCGCACCAGCCGCATGATGTGAGAAGCCTCCTCCTTGTGCGATATAACCAAGCCGAATCGAGTCGACAGGATCTCCGCATACATCGCATGGGTGTAATGAACGATATGGTTGACGATGTATTGCTCCTTGTAGCACTCTTCTTCATCGAGATGGATGGATATTGTACTTATGACGTTCATCAGGGAGTTTGATCCGGTGTGCGTTTGCTGTAGTTCCGGTCGCTTGCGTGGATCAATCGCGAACCCAATCTCTGTCGAAGCTGCTCGTTCGAGCGGCTCGCCCAGTTGGAGTCCTGCATTCGCTGTTCGATGGCTCCAATCCAATGCAGACACTTCTTTGCCTGTGTGTGACCCTCGTTACATCGTGGCTTGCTTTCAATCGCGGTGTTATATCCCACTCTTTTTGGCAGACAGCTACGTCAATCTTCGCCGCTAGGCGTGCGGATTCTGCATCCGCCTTGCCTAGAACCTGAACATACATCCTAGCCGCTTTCAATATCTCCAGCTGCGTTGGCGAAGTGGTAGGCGTATATACAAGGAACTCTCTTTGCCGGAACTCTCAAATTTTGGAGCCTCCGACGTAGCTTAAAGTCAGTCTTCTCTGTCTTTGGTAGATCTCCGAGGGCCATATGTTCGAGAACCAGAGGATCCCAGCCCAAGAGCACCAGCCAGAGGGGAAGAGAAGATCTTTGTAGACGCATTCCACGCTTTCCTGTCGCTTATTAACCCAACGATCGCTAGGCATCCCTTCAGGTCATGGGCAGTCGTCAGCAAGGAGTGTATCCCTTCTGAATGGGCGTTCATCAACTTCTGCGAGTACTCCCCGTATACATTGAGCTGTTCTCGGAGCCCTGGTTGAGCAGCTGGAAGGTTCTCGATCGATTTCGCTGGAGTCGAATTCCTCTGTGACTCCGCGTAAGCTGCAGATGCGGCCTCCATTCCCATGCCGAATTCGTTGCGCAATCCGCGCTGAACTGACTCTGCTGAACCCTCACCGCCGTCTGCATCGAGATCTGAGTCTTCCTGTCTGTTTCCAATTCCCATTTTGACGTCGTCGGGGCTTATTGTCGTCGTAGTCCGCAGAGATGTCACAGATACTTGAGGCGTCGGGATGTGAGCGATCATGTCGTGGAAGTGGCAGCGGTCTCATGGCGGCTGCGAATCTCGAACCGCTTCCTCATTCGAAAGGATCTCTCTCATTGTCTACCATGTCGTAATCCTGCTCCTCGTTAGCAGTAGAACTGCTTCTCGACCAAACTCCTTGATCCTCTTGATCCCCTATATCTCTTCGGTTCCTGTCTATCTCTTCCCGGAGCATCTTCGAAAGCCCGCTTTGAAGACCAAACTCCTGGAGTCCTACTATTCTTCGCGGCCCGTTGTTGACCGAAATCCTCTTCCCCAAGTGGCTACATACTCTAATAAGTAACCTCTTTCCAAATCCGTGACCTTGACGGGATAAACCCAGTTTACCCCTCCGTGATTCTCCCAGTATTCGACTTCATCCGCCAAATGGCCCTCATGGAAGCTCTTGTCACATATCTTCCAAATTTGGAAGATTTCGTGGACTTCCTCGTCCTTTCGAGGTACTCTGGAGCCAGTACACGCGAATTCCATGAGGAACTCGGAGCATACGAGCTTGTCCGGGATTTCCTGCTGCTGACTCTGAGACATTGCAAATAGGACTGTTTTTTTTTTGGTTTTTTGTGGGGGGGAGGCGGTTCGGGAATTAAATATAGGCTAAAGCTAGCACCGAACAAAACCGAGGGGGAAGGCGGATAGGCAGTTCAAAAATCCTTGCCTTTGAGAGCCTTATTGTCCTTATTGCATCTTTCTGATTCTCTGTTTCCGCGACCACTTATCTCCAATCTTGTCATTGAAGTTTCAGCATGGATCTTGGCGAAGTGGGTGGTAGTTGATTAATATTTGCAGGCGATAAGGCCTTGGGAAGGTCGAAAGTCTCCATATGGTGTGTTCATCAATATACCAGACTGGAGTGGAATCTTGGCTGATGCGGAAGGCTCATGCGACCAGTTGAGCCTGCTTGAACCCCGACGGGAGTTTGGCTGAAGGTATTCGAAGAGGAGGACAAGTCGCCGGTGGGTTTGACGTCGTTTATGAAGAAAGAAACTGGAAACGGTATTAGCACGGCGGTCAATCGAAGGGATTGCCCAGAAAGGAGGCATGCCATTTCAGATCCTCTACTTTGCGCATATGGCCTAGTTTCGTCCCCTTTTCTGAGCATTCAGCCACTGCGACAGACATTCTTCATGCCTGCCAAAGGCCACGAACGGGGCCGATGAGGGAATTGTGAACGACGAAGGATGCATTGAACCCAATGTCTTTACTGGTAGCAATCAATTAGTAATTATTCGTAAATTGGAATCCTGATTTAGGATAAGATAGCTAGAAAGGAAAGGGTGATTTAGTCCCTTCACTAAGGTATTGACCTTTCCGTTTTCTTCCTAGTATCTCCACCACATCAGTGCTTGTAATTACATCCTCCCACTCATGACATATCCTCAAAGTCTCAAAGCACTTCTCCTTAATTATCTTCAAGCTCTCTGAACCCAGTGGAAGTCTCTTTGGCATGGGCCGGCCAGCAGCCATGCCCTCACACCTGATAACATCAACCATTCTCTGTGCAGCTTTCTGAGTATCACCAGGCTGCCTTCCATTCCTCCATTGAATAGCTTCTTGGACTACTGCGAAGAACTCTTTGTACTCATCATATGTACTGGCATCACCCTGCAATTTAGTAGAAGACATGAGCTTCGTCTGAAAGCCGCCTGGTTCAAATATAATTGACTGAATACCGAAAGAGGAAATTTCTTTCTGAAGGCATTCGACGTAGCCTGCTCAGCCGTTAGCAAGTAAATAAGAGGTTCAGTTTAAAAGAGTATACCTTCTAAAGCAAATTTGGTTGTGGTGTATGGACTTGATGCTGGAGTGGCTTGCCAACCGTTTACAGAGCCTAAGAAGACGAGCTTCCCTTCTTTCTTTTGATGAAAGTATGGCAGGATAGCTCTTGTCATATTCATAGGGCCAAAGAGATCTGTGTTTAACTGAGACATCCACCGCTCATGACTAACATTATATATCAACAAAGCTTGTCTAAACAAACATCCCGAAGCATATAGATTCACAACCATCACGTACCTGACCTCTTCAACAAGCCCCAATTCGAAATACCCGGCATTGTTGACGAGTACGTCGATTCCATAATATATCTTAATCGCCTCTTGCACTTTGGAGTCTAGCTCAGCTTGCGAGGTAGTAACATCAAGGTCAAGTATAGCAGCACCAAGCTCTTCTAGATGTGTGAGACGTCCCGAAGCATTTCTCCCCGTTGCAATGACCCGATCTCCTCTCGCGAGTATCTCATGAACGAACGCTTCCCCGAAACCAGAAGAACATCCCGTCACGAGCCATGTGAGCTGTTTCATCGTACGACTGACAAAGAAAAGCGTTAGAATAAAGAATCGAATAACGTAACAAACAATTAATCTCCTCTGAATTTACTCGAGATGACCCTAGAAGAAACAGCCGCCTAGACACCACAAATTTGTAATGACACGCTGGCTATATACCAAATTAAAGGGGCTGAATTCCTCCCGAAGATCTTTCCAAACTTAGAACAGGACTAGTAGATGAAACAGATATAAAAAGCCAAAGCATTGCCAACTACATGTGGCTAACATAGTGTTCTACGGGCGTTTATCCGTATTACATCCGTTGGAGTGGGCTCCTATAGGATGACATGGGACAGGCTAATTATGATGCGCATCATTTCGAAGAGCAACGCGAGGCCCCCATTTGAGCGGGCCAATTACAAGGCCTGATCATCTTTTAGCAATGATGATGTTAATATTCAAGGTTTTCTAACGTGCAAAGGAGTTGGTGCTATTGGGAACCCAGGCGGAAAGGGAACGGATGCGTAGGAATAGCATTCACAGTCAATTTCCGGGCATTTGCTTGAGCTAGCTAGGGGCATAGAGTCGCCCCTCAGGGACGTGGGTTCTACTGAGGCTCCCGATACTTCCCTTCGCAAGCACTGTTTCCTGCGCTTGCTTGGCTGTACCGAACCGAGAATGCGCGTAGTGCCTCGGTCCTTTAGTCCGGATGGATATAGGCATCCTTATTTACAGCCTCGGTCCAGGATTAAATTCACACAACATGTTTCATATTCGCATACAATTTTTTTTTCTCCTTGTAGAATCTACTCTGATTCCACTCAACAAACAGCAGGAATGAGTCGAGTGTCCACTAAAGGATACCAGTATGTTGACCAATACGTTTTCATTCGAATAGAACAGAAAACCCTACTGAACGATCTCAGCCCTATGTCACTTCCATTCGCCACGAGCACCCCCAACCTTCGCAGGATGGATTCGCTTACATCCGAGGAACTTGAGGAACTTGAGGAACCTGATGAAAGCACTTTCGAACCCTTTGCAAGCAAGATGGATTCGCTTACATCGGTGGAACTTCAGGAACTTGATGAAAGCACTCTTCAGGAACCTGATGAAAGCAATTTCGAACCCTTTGCGAGCAAGAGGGATTCGCTTACATCGGAGGAACTTCAGGAACTTGATGAAAGCACTCTTCAGGGACCTGATGAAAGCACTTTCGAATCCTTTGCACACGAGACGGATTCGCTTACATCGGAGGAACTTGAGGAGCATGATGAAAGCACTTTCGAACCGTTTGCACGCAAGATGGATTCGCTTACATCCGAGGAACTTCAGGAATCTGATGAAAGCACTTTCGAACCCTTTGCACGCAAGATGGATTTCCCGTTATCCAAGGGACCCAAGAAAAACACTTTTGAATACCTCACACCGGCCGATCCCCGCTTCCGCACATCCTTTGCATCTATGTCTCTCCACGGAGTTGACCGCATCCGCTTCCTCCAATTTCCCCAAGAAGATATCTTCGCTCTACATTCCGTGGTTCAGACTTCCTGGTACTTAGGCATCCAGGCTGTGCAAAAGTATTCTCTTTCCCACGAATTCAAGCTAAACGGCAGCCCATGGAGAGGCCAAGGTAGCGACGCCATCCCGGCACGCATCGTGATGCGCTCTATATTAGCGTATCTATTTTCTGTGGGGTGGATATTACAAGCTAGCACAGATGTCAGTAAGAAGGAATACGACAAAGATACATTGATATTCCGGAAGCAGGAAACGCGGCCGCCAGAGAGCGAATGGATTGCGATATCCTTCAATCAGACCAATAGGTTGCGGTTAATTGGTGCGAATGCGCAACTGATTAGCGCATTTCGGACCATGCTAAAGGGGACGAGGCTATTACAAGGGGAGAGCTGGAAGGATAAGAGCAGGAATACGTGGGAGTTCAAGATTCAAGGGTCTCCTTGGATGGCCTCAGGCGAGGAGAGGATGGTTGCGAGATTATTATTATTGAAAATGGTGGAGACGTTAGAGAGATATGGGTGGAGTTTATATGCGAGTGTGGATCAGAATGAGGCATATACGGGGCAGAGCAGGAAGACAGATAGTTGGTTTTGCGTTAGGAAGAAGGGGTGGGATATTTAGAGTGTATTATATCATAGATGACTATTGCGAGAAGCTAAGCCAAAAGACAATTGCCCTGAAACAAAGTGACCCAGTATTCTGGCTTGCTCCAGCTGATGAGTATTGCTTTGTCCTCCAGTCACCAGATTACTTTGAAAGTACGGAACGTAGCTTGGAGTAGCATCTGCGTCTGGACGTGAGTCTGGACTCGTTGCCGATAGCTCTGGGAAGGAGCTATAAATAACGATGTAAGCGCCTGGAGATTCGCATGGTGCCGCAGCGTTTTGAAGCTAGGAACTGCTACTTCAATATGTACGGTATATAGAGCCAACCAAAATTACCATTTTATTTTAATATTAATTTTAACTTTTGTTTTTTTTTATAAAATATATATATACCTATTTCTGTCGCTAACCCCTGGCCCTAAGCCTTAAGGTTGCCTTATTTGCATTTTTAGGCAGCAGGCGTGATGGTTCAATTGAGCAGAAGCCGCGCCCTTTCACTGTCCGCGAATGCCCTTTCCAGATTGCGAGTCACACGGGAGAGGCAAAGCGGCTAGAAAGTAAATACGCTCTTTAGATATAACAACATACATTACTTCTTAGGAGATAATATTAAATAAAGCAATTCTTTGCTACGCACTAATAAGTTGTATAAAATCACGGAGGGCAAGCTGAGATAATATCGTATTCTACCCTAACTCTAATCATACAGCTCTAGGCATTATGGCGAGGTATGAGTTAGATTATCTCTATCATACCATATTAAGGCTTGGTGAAATGGAGGCTATGTCCAAGTTCTCTTGCTTATTAACCATCTCTCTATTAAAAAATAATGCAATAGTGACCAGTACCTTCCCCACTGCAGAGATCAAAAGCGTAAGAGGAGATTTCAACTTCGAAAACGCAAATGCTCCAGTGAAACTTCCCCCTAAAAGGCTCAGTAAGAAAAGAAATCTCCGGTTCCGCGCTCTGTTTTGTAACTTGTACAAATTCACATCGATAAATGTGTCCACGTACGCCGAGGTGGCATTGGCAGTTGTGATCTCGGTCATCCGCAATGACCTTGCCATAGCAACTTGGCCACCAGCTGAGAGGGCTAGAAGCGCAAGGACACCTAGATCCGTGGATGTGGGTGGTCTAGTATGATTTGAGTCATGGGTCCCTTGGTGGAATTGAACCGCCGACGCAGCAAAGACTAGTATTGTCTGGATGGTGCTGCTCAGTATCAACCAGCCTCGCAAGCGGCATCCAAGAAAATTGCCTAATTGGCCCAAGGCCCATCCGCCGACGATGAATGTGGAAAGACTGGTGGCGACACTGGGTAGGGAGACGAAGGTCGAGCTTATGCCACTGGCAGCTATCGCTAGCAGCACGGTGTTACCGGTTTGGTTGGAGACGAAGCAGTGGAAGTCGGGGAATGTGACCGCGTCTTCTATGCCGGTAGCGAAGGTGAGGGCGAGCATTTCAGCTTCGAGTAGAACATCTTCGTGAACTGAAGCGCTAAAGTATTCTTTGAGACGCGACCTGAGGGTCGGTTGGTCCATCATACCAGGCTTGTAGTCGGGACGTGGGATTGGAGTGGGCAGTTTATTTCTCAGCCAATCTATGGCTAGCATTGTCGGTTCGACTCTTGATCCTATAGAGATGTAGTTTGAGGTTACTGTCAGTAAATCATCATCATAGAGGCTTCCATGACATGTGTGTATATATATATCGGAGCTCGGTTCCAGGAGGATCCATTCTTATCTCTATAATATTTCAAACATCGGAAAGTCGCAGGTTCCCCACTGCTGTCTGGATTGGAATATGTTGATCGGACTTTCTACTATACTCCCCTGTAGATTTGGGCTTTTTAATTGAAACGCGGGGTAAATCGTTAATCCTGCTTTGCTCAAACGGTCACCCGAAGGGGCTGGGTTAGGGCACGCGATCCCACAATTGCCGAGACTGGAATACACTCTGTTCCTTTTCTCCATTGGAATGCCGGCGTAGTAAAACTTTTCCTTGCAGTAACTTAGATATTGTGGCGCAGCAAATGCAAACCATCCTGAAACTATGCATTATGCAAGTAATCGGATGACTGCATTACATGTGTCCTAGTTACTTTTCTAAGTCCAGTCATCCCCTCGGCCGTTCTTCAAGATTTAAGTTGCTGTTAGAACCCCAGCAGTAAATATCACGCTGAGCCTCAAATATAGATTACTGGGAGCCGCGGTGCGGCATTCAACGGCGTGTGGGAAAGGTCCGGCCCTCGGTCTCTGAGGCTGCATGCAACCGAGGACTGAGACCTTACGCTGTCGAATGGTAGTTAATGATTCACTGCAAGCATGTTTGGCTATCGGCTCTTGGTATTTAGCAATTTCATAAACTGTCTAGTTTTTCTTTGCAGTTCAATTTACTATGCGGGCTTCGCAGTCCTGATGGCGAAGAACAGCTGTTGCGATTTTAGGTTGGTTTCCTTAAAGAATTGTAAAAATTTCGTCGACTGCCTCTACTAATCTACAAATAGTCGGCGATACTGCACAGCGTCCGCCTTCATAAATATTGAAAACATGACCTCTTAATTCAATTCAACCATCAACACACAAAAAGGAACTCCCACCACCTTTCCCATGGACAGAGGGTATTCATCTCTTGAGCTCCTGAAATCAGAGCGAGTGGCAGTTAAGATTTTGCCAGCAGAGTACAGCCTGTGCCCTGTCGAAGATCTGGTTGTGCTCATCGCCGACATGTTATCTGAAGTCATACAAATAAACGATCAGCGCACCATCAGGAATGACGGTCATACCCGATTCCATTCTAGGTTCGTGCTATGTATTTACCATTTCTGTTCTGCGAAATAACATTTTTCTAGAGCGCCACCTAGCATCTCTATTATCGATTACCTCCGCAGAATAGCAAAATATGCATCGCTTACCCCTCCGTTATTGCTCTCTGTCGTCTTCTATATGGATCAGCTATGCTCTCTCTATCCAGAATTCATTGTCTCTAGCCTCACAGTACATCGTTTTTTGATCACGGCAGCCACAGTAGCGTCAAAGGGCTTATCTGACTTCCACTGGCCTCATAAGATTTATGCGCACGTCGGCGGCGTGAGGAACGCTGAACTGGTCTTACTGGAGCGAGATTTTCTGCACCGAGTAGACTGGAGAATATTACCAGACCCTCACAAGTTAGTTGGTTATTACCGGGCTTTAGTGAGGCGAGCTGGGATGTACATAATACAAGCGGATTCTATATTGGAGACAAAATGAAGTCGATATACTCGTGTTGCTTGACCGCATGACAAGCCAGAAGGCGTGTAGGAAAGTCGGATGATAGACGCTGTTGTTGGTCGTTGCAGGAAGAAAATTGGGCCGTGTCCATGAATAGAGGATATAACAGCATCCTTGTTCACGTTCCTTGAAGCTTCAAGAGCTGTGAGCGGAGAGCCTCTAGCTTTATGGCAGAAGAGCAGTAAATATGAATTTAGTTGCAATAGTTCCGGTCCAGAAAGCTATGTTCCAGAATATCTTAGAGGGAGAAGTGAGGGTCTATTCAATTCAAAGGCACGTATTTTCTACGTGAATTATTGCGGCTGCGGTCAAAGGGATATGACAAGAATCATTCTATCCCACCTCTCTTAGAACGGTGTAGTCAATTGAATGAGCCGCAAATAACAAATCAAGCCATTAATATCTACTCAGGGTTGGGAATATATTAGGGTATGGTACTAGATGCCAGTTTAGGGGCTTCAGGAAGCAAACTTTCTATATTTATAACGTCAGTGTTCCCCGTAGAATAGGGTTCTTCAGCGTATACAGACCGCATTATATCCACCTATCCGGTTGCTCCTTCAACTATCAGGAAATGGCAGTACTAGCCACGTGGAAATTTATTAATCCGATTAATGTGTAGAGGAGAGAAGGCGCAAGCTAGAACCTTTAACCAAGGTCCAATTGTGTTTCGGTGGCTGATGCAGGGGATCAATCTCGGCGGTAATCGAAACAATTTAAGGTCCTACGTTGTATCAGAGTAAGCCACAGAGAAAACCCTCCTGTCTACACGTTCCCCAGATCTACATGTTTCACAATGCCTGCTTCGCTTAATTGCATCTTGAGACCGTTTTACCTCGGGCTAGGACCAGTAAGAAAGACCTACTATCCCGACTGCATTTCGGTAGTTATACGACCTGCCTCGGCAATGATAAAAATAGTACGGTAATGCTTTTCCCGTGAACATGCTCTCTATTTGAATCGTTAGTTTCTAATTGCGGGGTTCAAAACGCTCGCTAAATAGCCTTCCCCAGATGCGCTCCTGCGTCTATCACCTTAATCTGCTCTACTGATCGCGAGAATATGCCTCCGCTTGAACAAGGCCGAGGCCTCAAGAATTGTGCATCCTCGGATTGTTAATCATGTGATTATAATCTATAGGATTTTAAGTAGGTGGCCATATATACGTTTAGGCTCATCCTCAACCTCATCTTGCTTCTGCATAGTCCTACACTCATCTCTGCTCTCCTACCACGACTCCCTCTATACATTTAAAATGGCCTCAGAATTTAGCATTCAATTAACTACCAATGGAAAGCCCTTAGGGCATGATTTCATCACCTACCCAGGTATTCATACACCAACCGCTTGCCTCGTAGTGTCATAAATAGTATTGACATATGAAAGGCATGCATATGAATGGAGGCGCGATACCTGACAGTTCGAAAACTGCTGGCAGCCCCACAGCGTTATCTGACGGGTTTGAGAGGTTATATCTGTCTCCTCCCCAGAATGCTGTCAAAAGCGACTTGCAGAAGGCTTTTGGAAATCCAACTCCCGTGTAAGCTCCAGATGCCTTGACGAAGAAAGAACGAAGAGAGAAGATATTAATTTTTTCATAGCGGCACCTTAGGTATTCTTCTCAGCTTAACTCCTCTATCTTGCGATCTCATGGGCTGGCGCGGAGCCGGGGGAAATGGTGCCGCTTCAATGTAAGCCACTACACTCCTTCAGACTTTGTTTCCCTCGTTCCACTGACCAGGAATACAGCGGCGCATACATATTCTTCGGCGGTCTCCTCTTGATAATCAGCGGTCTCCTCGAATTCGTCCTCGGAAACACATTCTCCTTTGTGGTATTCATGGCGTATGGAGCCTTCTTTCTTACATTCGCCATAACCCTGCAATCAAGTTATGGCGCATTTACAACATATGCACCCTCTGGCTCTACAAACCCAGCAGCAGGTCTTGCAACCGAAGGTTTTAACGCTAGTTTCGGTAAGCTCGGAATGATATTAGGTGGAGCCAAGTGTGACGGAAGTTTCTAACAGAACGTAGGTTTTCTCCTGCTATTCATGGGAGTACTCAGCCTAGTCTTTCTCATCTGTTCGCTTCGAACGAATGTCGTTTACGTCGTTGTCTTTACCTGTCTGGTCGTGGGGTTTGGTCTTCTCACTGGCCAGCACTTCCAACTTGCAGTTGGTAATGCCCATCTTGCTGCTAAGCTGCAGGTCGTACGTTCCCCATAGCCAACCATCTCAGAACCATATCATTAATGGCTTTTTAGGCTGGCGGTGCTGCTTTGTTTACGACTTCAATGGCATTATGGTGGATCTTTCTCGCCACCATGCTTGAGGCTCTCGAATTTCCGTTTAAAATTCCTATTGGTGATCTATCATGGATGATCAAAGGTGACAACTCTCGTGCGGAGGTAAATAGTTTGGCATAGTCATATAGTCATATATCATCCAAGAAGCGGGAAAGGCAGGTACGGTTAGAGAATCAGCTTAGGTCAAGCTATAGTGACTCGTTCAACACGAGTCAGATTGATTACGAGGCACTCGACGAAGTCAAAGATACTTGGGTCCCTCAGAAGATCAATATGATTTCTAAGTACCTATAGTATGATTCGAAAGTCCTCAACGGCTTTGTATTTAATGGCCTTCAAGGTCCATTCAAAAATCTCTCTCCCTCTTTTTCTTTTTCTTTTTTTTTTTGACTTTCTCAGTATATCCGTGACCACGCCTCTGTAACTGGTAGTTCATAAAAATTTTAGGATAAAGTGGATTCACTGGATCCGAGAACAAACGCTGGGTTAGGAACTACAGAAGGTTTGCAGCTCCAGGATTAAGATTCCCATGGGATCTATTCTGAGACACCCACCAAGTTCGGATATGACGAATCCCACAATATATTGGCCAGTATTTCTATTTAGCCAATGCGTTGGCACGCCTTTTAATCCTAAGGCATTAAAACCCAAATCAACGTTCCAATAACTATGTCTGACATTCTTATAGTTTATTCTGTTATATAACTTCTTGCTATTTTATTTACAAGTTATTTACTGTATTGAGATTTCTATTTCTTCTTAATTTGATTTCCTTATAGAGTTATGGCCTTCGTCTCTCAGAGAAGGTCAAAGCTGCCCTGAAGAAATAGCTAGCAATTTCAATGCATCGATCAATTATTAACTTATAAATATTGACCAATTTATGCGGTTTCAATCAGAAATGACAGTGCATTGGCTAAATCTCGACTTGATCAGTGCCTCGGAACACATAGTCTCAGAGCGCGTCATCGTCAAAACTCTGCTAATGATATTGATGATTTCTACGCTTATTATTTTTTGGATGCTGGTGGTGCTATTGCCTACCGTAGATAAAAAGATGGACGGATGCATGTTCATTCACTCAGGTACCGGGCTTCTGCGACTGTGTTATTCACTTTGGGTTCCCTAGACAGCGATCCTGTCGATGAATACACGACTCAATGCTCTGACTGTTGAACTCCAGGAGAATTCTAAGTGAAACCCCCGACCATGGTCGGTGCCATGGCCTGCCGTAAGCTGTTCGACTAATGGCAACGGACGTACGGATGCGGTATTATACCGTAGAATGAAGAAGCTCTCGGTTGAGCGTCGCGAGGATATCTTCTATCGTTCACAAAGGATTTCTATCCTAATAGGTTATGACCCACGACTTTCCGAGTAATGCAAGTGGTGCACTATGTCATTTTCAGGCTGAAACTCTTATACCGACCTTTCTTATGTTTTTTGGTTGGGAATGCTGTCACTCCTTTTTTTACCCTCCCTACCTCCATCCCTACTCCTTACCCCGTCCAAAGCAAAACTACACCAGTTTGCGGGTAGGTAAGAAGGAGGCGGGTGATGGAGTGGGTTTTATTCTCTATTGGAAAGGGCTGTATGGGAAGCGTGATGCGGAAGAACAGAAACATTTTGGACATTGAGAGAGTGTGGGCGACGGATGGGTCATTGCGCAAGCAGTATCATCAACAGATCACCAATTTCCAAGTTTCTCAGCCGTTTTCAGAGATCAGTACATAGCATACTAGTGTTTTCATTAACTGTTATAGGGCTTAATATACAAAACTAGTTAACATCAACATTATAAGATCCAGAAACCAAGCGACGTCCATTATGCTGAAGATATCTCGACTGCCGCTACGAATAAAGGAAATATTCTTGTTCATCCATGGAATACGCATCCGGAAGCTTTGCAAGTGCAGGAGGGCATTCACGAACAGGGACTAGAGGGGGAGGTATGCGATCGAGGATGTGGGCCATTCTCTCCAATTTCCGAAATTTTGCAGAAAAAGGTTCAAAGTCTCACATTCATATAGATGAGAAAGACTTCCAGCCCTTGATGAAGACTTTTGCATACTTTGGCTATCTTTACATAATATTAATACCCAGTGGCCCTGTCTTTTGACGGTATTCAGATAGACTTTGATCAAACAAACTTGGCCCCCCGAAGTTATTGTTCACCGTCACCTCAAACTTTTGTTGAGATGAATTGATATTTACAGGGCCACAGCAACGCCTTGGTCATGTTGCCCCTGCTTTACAAACAACTTTCAATCCCTCAGAGACGGGGAAAGACTTGTCACTAATTTCACCTGTCGAACTCTTATTCCAGCTATCCATTCTTGTTGGCACGTTTGATATTTCGCTTCTTTCTGGTCTTAATCCAATTCCCGCTTCCGCATCGCTACTATCTCGAGCCGAATGAGTATGGATGACGGTTTCCACGCGAATGGACTTGGTGAAGTTTCCGTGGAGACGTAGCTCCTCCTGGCCATTGTTATTATTACTGCAGACACGCCTGCGTGGTGGCGTGTTCCAAGTCGGGGCAGTGGTAGTAGTATTCGAAGGTAGGTATCTGGATTGCGAGAAGCATGTCCGGAAAAGGGGTTTCATGCATGCTAGTGACGATGCGGTAATGCCCATGCCAGGTTCTACCGTTGACCAAATAGATACATCGGAATTGTGATATAAGAATTCTTTGGTGGTGTTCTTTAATTCGTGGACATAGAATATTCGTATAACGGTTGCCAGACTGCCACTATAACCAGTAAGTAACTATATTCTAATGGAAGGTGGTGACATTACATTGCGCCAATCGACAGGATTACAGCCACCGAGACTTTAGTTCGGGTATTCATTTGCAAGTTCCACACAAGGAAAATGGGCAGCGTGCCTAAAGTCCAGTCTGAGACTGCGTTGAGTACGGCATGGACATAAGTCGAGTCCACAATGACAGTTGGCGAAATACACGTGCCTGATGCTCCTACACCATATCGCGTCCAGAAGTAGGATACTGGGTGGCATTGGAAGGCCATCAAAAAGAGGTAATAAATCGATAAAGTACTGAAGGTGATGATCACCGTCCAGATAACAAGGATTTGAGATCTGTGGATGCATATCTGCATGAGGAATGACCCAATGTAAACCTTTAGCAACCAAGTCGTCATAATGTAAGTAATCTCTCCACAGTACCACCACTAGCCACCATTAGAATCCTGGGTATATACATATATATATAAACCCGACTTCGGGAGATTACCTTCATGGAGATTTGAAAGTCTTGTTGCGAGATGTCTGCAGCAAGTCGGCCTGTCCCGTATTTTTCACCTGCTAAGACGAAACCGCAGTACAATGTGAAAACTCCCTGTTGACCATCAGTTCCTCACACTAAATATAAAGAGTAGAAGCATCATACAAGGACGAGAATTGCAAGCCAGTCATCGATCCTAAATAGCCGGGTTATGAAAATCCTGACAGAGCTTCTCAGGATCACTGAAATCCACGCTAACGTGAGGAACACGATTCCAACTGCTTCAACTTGTGGGCCGTGGTTTTGGATAGTCATGACTAAATTTGTAGATGTTGAAATTGAGGACGGCTTCTCGAAGGAATTAGGAGAGGTCGATATGAAGTGGAGTGGGCGGGCATTGTGTAGAGGAAGAAATCTGGGGGTGGTGCGCTGCTATAAAGACAATGTTGACCTCGGTCGGTAAATTTCAGCCCTGCTTGATCGCCAGCCTCATATGTGCCGACTGAGGCAGCATCGAAGGAAGGGCAAGACCGATTCAAGCTCTACCAAGATGGAGCATTGCAAGCCACTGTTTGGGCCCTAACTAATGTTCCGAGGCAAACAATTTACCCCAGTCTTCGAAGAAAGGAGTTCAAGTACTTCGGGTTTGTAAAAGCTGGCGACAGAGTGCAGAGAAATAGTATATACACATCAAATTTTGCTGAGAAACCTGGGGAATTCTGTTTTTTTGCCTCGGCAGCCACGTCGGGATGCTAGGCTTCCGGTTCCAGCCTTAAATTGACGCAAGCCTCCTTCCCTTCGTCTATGCAAATCCTGATACTTAAATACCAGTTCTTAGAGAAGAACATAATTAAAAATAAAAATAAAAATGCGCTGAGGGAGGGGGTGTATACAAACTCAGTGTTTGCCTTTGCACCCGTTCTGGCGAGGGCCTTCAAGCCTGAAGAGTGAGGTGGAAATAAAATTTTGTTTGGGTGGGGAGACATGTCCAATTGGGTTTCGCTAAGGCGGACTGGGATGGCTTAAAGGAGCACCTGACAAATTTCCAAAATGGGTTAGCCTTCTTTTGAGGGCGGAGACGTGGTGACTCCGCAAGCTGCGGGCACCAGTGGAGTGTGAGGGTGGCGGCGGCAAACGCGGCGCGGGCCTGTTAGTCCATCCTGGGGAAAGGTAACACAATCTCCACGCTGACAAATTAGGCTTGGCCTCGGCAATACATTTTCGCGCAGAGAGGCCTTGTCTAGGGCCAGTCCTTCACGGGAATTTGTTGATCGACGGGACTTTACTCCCTAAGGAGCACCTGGCCAGTTTCCAAAATGGTAAGCCTTCTTTTTAAGGACGGCAAGAAGTGGTGACTCGCAAGCCGTGGGACCAATGGAGTACTTGGTGGCGGCGGCACGCGGCGCGGGCCCTATTAGTCCGTCCTGGGGAAAGATACTACGTATCAGACCGAAATAATGAGCGAAGCAGGGTGGCTCCAGGCTGACAGACTAGATTCTAAACAAAGTCCCTCTTTCACATCCTGGTCTCGCTACGTTATTTTGGTCTGATACATTGTAACACGACGTTTACCGGAAGCTGGCCAATCAGGCTTGGCCTCGGCAATACATTATCGCGCAGACAGGCCTTGCCTGGGGTCAGTCCCTTCAGGGGAACTTGTTGATCTTTGATCCTTGATCACATGAAAGGGGCTTGCAGTCCTTACAGAAGCGACTATATATGCACTATATGCACAGGGAAACCCCAGACTTGTCCTATCATGAGACCCACTCACGAGAGTGTCGAGAGATTTTGAAAACGAGATATTTTAGGAAGCTGACTGGCTGCTTACAAGCCACCCAGCCACCAATACCTCTAATTGTTACTGCCGTTTTTTACCCCGCCCATCGCGAGATGCGCGCACATAATGTCGATCGGATGCTGCCGACACGGTCTTCTCTGCTGCCCATTATG
This sequence comes from Gamarada debralockiae, assembly GCA_002803225.1. Taxonomy (NCBI): domain Eukaryota; kingdom Fungi; phylum Ascomycota; class Leotiomycetes; order Helotiales; family Hyphodiscaceae; genus Gamarada; species Gamarada debralockiae. Next base: position 47,317 of record NXFV01001505.1, on the reverse strand, counting down.
ACACTATCAAGGTGAAGTGACGACGATGGATTTTGATCTCGATAGCTTTTTCGAGGTGGAGAATATTATCAGCGCTATTTTCAATGGTGTTCCTCTGTTTCCTGACCACAAGGGGACCCAGATGCCCCCCCCGACGAGAAGCGCGCAAGGCTCACCGGATGGATCTGCTACATCAGCATTTACCCCAGCACTCACCTCAACGTCGACATCAAGCTCTACCCCAATATATTCCTTGGGAGGGATAGGCAGAAGCGAATCTCCTCCATCTCTATCTACTCAATCTGGCGATGAGGCATATAAGCAAGTCTGTTCGGAGGATATGGCTCCTCCTCCCAAGTTGGATAAAACCCCGAGTATATATACAGACAGTTCCGGGCAGCTTCTCCTCGCTCCAGGTAAGTTGTATCTTGTCTTATGACCTTTTGATGACTGGCTGGTCTCACGCTTTGCAGATCTGGATATGTCGTCGGCCCTCGCTCTTTCCAAGACACTCAAAAGGAAGGGAAAGCGCTCCTACGAAACAGCATTCGGGGATGATGACAGCTCTATACATTTTTCTCGACATATTTCCATTGATGAGGCATGCCAACCTCCAGAGAAGAACTTGCGAGATGAACTAGTGAAATTATACTTCATTCATTTCCATCCGTTTTGCCCTGTTATTGACGAAGTTGAGTTTATGGAGATTTACGAAGATATTGGGGATGACGAGCAGTTTAAGACAAGAGTTTCAATGCCTCTCTTCCAAGCCATGATGCATGTGGCCTTTGGAGTAAGTTTCTGTATCACCAGATGAAGCTGCGCTTGTTTTAATATCTACTTATAGCACTTACCAAGCGAAAGACTTCCCAGCACTCCTTTTAAATCCATCTACGAAGGCCAAAAGGCGTATTTTGAGAAAGCGAGTGTAAGCAATGACGCTATTTTGATATCTCCAATTTTCTAATTGATTCTCATAGTTACTCTATCGCATGCATTATACATCCGACCACCTCATCCTTACCAAAGTGGCTCTTCTGCTCACGTACTGGAGTCCTTTCGATACCGAATATCAAGTCAATAACTATTGGACTGATCGAGCCTTTCACCATGCCCGAGCCATTAGGTTATGGGACCGTCTAGGCGAGAGAGCAGCCACTTCAAGACGCTACCGATTAATATGGTGGTGCTGTCTCTTACGTGACCGCCTGATTTCGATTGCTCTCCGTCGCCCTTATAGGATACATGAAGCTAGGTCAGCCTGGCCAATTGTTAGTGAAGCGGATTTTGGCCTCGAAGTTATGTTTCCCAAATTCATAACTATCAAGACGAAACGGTCAATGATCGATTCATTCATCTGGTTATGCAAGCTGAGCGATATTATGAGAGACATTGCAGTCTTCCACGAACAGAAGCGCTTCGATCGAGAATGGTCTGACAGTCTCATTAATCGGGCTACCATCATGCCTGAAGCAAGTCGAGTCTCACAATTCGACAGTCAGTTGAGAAACTGGAGGGAGGAATACCTCAAAGTGAGCAGCGAGTACATCACATCATTGAGGCCTGGAAATCCTAAGATGCCCAACTATGTGTTGATAATCTGCGAGTAAGTTTGAAACAGTCATCGGTTGCACCTAACTATTCTAATATCTGATCAGTTCCATCTTTACTACTCTGTACATGCCGTACATCCACTGCCCTTCTGGCAGTAGTCAAGTCGCTCAAAGATTTCAGAAAATTGCGCTTCGAAGAATCAAGGAAGCTTCATCTGCAACTGCTCTTCATTGCTACAAAACCAGTCAGGCAACAAAAGTTGGAGAGGAGTTCATGATTGGAATGTGTGTGACGAGCCCATTCCCCAAACTAAACTAGACAATGCTGACATTATTCGCAACGCCACAGCATTGCATGGATTGCTCTCCCAATGGCAGTCTTCAAAATTCTTAAGGAGAAAAGCGGCGGTGTCTCAAGTGAGATAAACGGTCGGTGCTATGAAGACTTCGTACCTTTTCTATCCTCTCTCGCAGTACGATTCCGCCCTGCAATGCTTTTAGCGGATATCATGAGTGAGGCAACAACTGAGATTGTGGAACGGTCAACGAGACTTGGCATAGCTCAGAGGGATGTTCAACGCCCACTACGCGACCCCTACAGCAGGGGGTCTTCCATTGCTGTTGATCGTTCTAAAGATGAAGATGAGGCAGAGATCTTGAATTGTGTTGCGAAGATGGTTGACCTTCGCTTTTCAACTGATGGTACAACTTGATCCGCATTACTTGGCGGAGCACAGTGCCAGGCTCTGACTTGAGCAATGCAGAAGCCGAGTCCAAGTCCCATTCAACTAGCATGCCCTCTGGTGATTCTTTGCAGATCTCTTCGGTCAAGTTTAATGTGGCGCGGGTGCGGGCTGATACGAGGAAGGCAAGACGTTGGCGCTTTTTTGCCTCCTCTACGGACGGAGGGAATGGGGGATTCAGCTGATGGAAGAATGCAGCAGCATGACAGCAGGCATGTCGTGGACAGGAGTATCGACTAGCATCTGCGGCTCTCGCCCTCCACAGATCTCTAGATGTCAGGTTTGAGTCAATTAGAGAAGAGGGGAGAGTAGCTGGTAGATCTAAGCTCGAACGTCAGCAGTTGTTTGAAGGAGATAAAATTTATTGGGAAAACTTCAGAGAGATGCGTCAGTCGATGATTTGGTACTTTATCCATTGTCTTGTCCTCTTGTATTTGGAGCGGGGCGTTATGTAGTTCGCAGCAATCAGCTCCTCAGCCATGCAGCAGCCAGCTCCAGCCAGCTCTTGATCCGCAGGTTAACATGATTATGATGTACAACACTTATGATCAAGAATGGCCTTCAATTTCCAAGGAGCAGCGTTGACGAAGTTGCTGCAGGCTGCGCCTCATCGCTGCAAGGTACGAGATGATGCACGTGATTTCGCGTTTCGCAGCCTTGCTTGCCGTCGCGAACCCAAGCCTTCTCGCCTTTTCCTCCAAAGCCCAAACTCAACCTCAACAAAGTCCAACACTGAAACTTTCAATTCATTTGAAATCCTTCACGTTGGTTCCCTTCCACTCGTCCATGATTGCGATCTTCAATTGCCACCTTTCTTCGATCTTCCACATATAAAACGAAGCAACAAAGACAGCAGTTCACCTCGTCCATCCTCCGACTCCGCAACCAAATCTGCGACGGTCACATGGCAGCGAATATGACATAATAGGAATGGAATTCAGGGCAGCCAGATCAATTTCATTTTATCCTTGCTGCAGGTGGTCAATTGTGCGAAACGTTCGCACAACTAGAGGTTAGCTTCCCTTGCTCATTCACCTCCCCTCGTCGCATTGCTTCTTCTTCCATCTCTGCTACCTCATCACTAACTTCCTGTAGATATTTAGAACCCCCTCAAGTCTTGTTTATCATCGAATTCTTCAGCCATCTCCGTCATCGTCACCAAGCTCCTCAACGTCAAACGCCGCCTCATCTTCCAACATCTGTGGCCTCTCGAATGTACACATAAACCCAACCCAACATCCGCGACACATCAAACCAAATATAGATGCAACAATCTTCTTCGACTTCGCATACGGAAAGTTCAGCTTCTTCTTGTTCGACATCTCGCATCCGGCTTCAGCATTCCGTCGCCGTGACAACACATCATTTCCTTTCACATATCCCCTCTCACAATCACTTCTTCCCAATTGAATGCGCGCAGAACTATATCCTTGCATCTCAATTTGGTTGCCTGCCAACAACTGACTCGTCACACACCACGATCAAGGACATCACAACATCTGCTCGCCGTAGCTCGCTTCCAAACAGGAAACCGATTGCGCCAACATTTCCAGCTGCCACGACTTTCCCGCTTATAAAGCACAATCCCTTCTCCTCCCTTCAATCGCGCATTGAGCAATGCTCTGTGCCATTCCCTCTATCAATCGCGGTACTCTGCTAACAGCCAATTTCGCGTCACAGACGCGATCACGTCAACATCTTATCGTCGATCCTCCCTTCACAACGAAATCGCGTCATCCTCGTCCTCAGTCCAACGCCGCTCTTTCGTCCGAGCTCCATCTAACATCCATCCGAATTCCAGCACGCCATTCACCGGAACTTCGACAACCTTCTTTCATCCGACCCTCCATGGACACTTCGTCCCAAGGCCAACGAAGCGAACCTCGCAACCCGAACACACACACATCGGCGGCGGGTTAAAGTCAACTGGACAGGGCGGAGAAGGCGGTCTGGTTCCCTATAAAGGTCAGTGATCGGTTGTTAGGAGGAGGAGGAGGAAGAGGAGGGAGGGATTCGGCTCGAAACCTGGGTCTTAACGGTTACTCTGCTAAGGTTTTGCTTGGGAGTTATACTAACTCCTAGATTATTTCTTATCCGAACCCTCGTTACTCCTAAGCTCTTTGACATTTGTAGTTCTTCGAGGAGCAGTGGACAACAATGAAAGGCTTGAAGTTCGATTTCAATGTGTTGCAACTTGGACTTGATTGTCTCCAGAGTAGTTTCGAGAAAATACAGGACTTGCCTCTGTCAGATACACAGCGTTAAGTTTGTGTCTTGAATCCCAAGTCATACATCATTGACTACACGCAGTAGAATCATTTGCTTGAGTAGAAAAGACCGAAAAGATGCTTTGAACTCAAAGAAGCCTGCGAGTTTATCGGACATTTAGATTAAACCTGAGAAGTAAGGTGTGTGCCTGAGGCAAAGTGGAATTAAGCACCATATTGCGACAGTTGCGTACATAGCGGGGTCTTACGCATTAAAGAATTTTATGCAGAAGCTATATTGTACAAAAATACTAGGCCAAGGATGGAAGGAAAAGCTTCTATGAGTATACAACCTGATATATCTGAAGGGTGTGCTAGTGCCGCCCAGCCATTTGCGTGTCAATGCATCAAGTCCAGCCCTTTCCTTTTCCCTGACTTTTCGATCCCTTGCACTTCACAACCAGCGTCGAGGAGTGTACTAACTGTCGATACACCTGTGTCAATCCAATATCGAGCACACACCCGCTCTTTGACACATGCTTCAAGAGCCACTGCATTGAGGCGTGCTGTGCAGCAATTCCGCTGTAGACCTCTTCGTATCTAACGCCGAGACTATCGAACAAACGTACTACGGAATTGTTAGTATAAGTACCCTAATACAGTGCTGCATATGACGCTGGTCCAAAATAGGCTTGAAAGCTTTAATTCAAAATCTCTACCCTTTCCTATGAAGTTCAACCCTTCCCTTATATTTATAGCTTGTCTCTAGGCCCTCTGCCTTTTCCAGCTCTTTGGACTTCCCTAGCTCTTCGGCCTCCCCAAACCTTCGGTCTCTCCAGATATCACCGTGCCTCTTAGACTTTCTAGACCTATCAACAGGAATGTTCATCTGGGCTCAGCGGCGCCGCATGTTGAGTGTTCTGACGACTGCAGTCTAGTCGATATATGTGGAAGTCCGTGTTCGCGCCATATGGGAGCGTCGGGAGCGGCGTAACCGATGCGATCTGCGTCAGCCCAATCATCGATACCTGCAGAGAATCGTGTGCGATCTGATCGTTTGTTTTGATGACGATATAGCACGGTTTGCCGCAGCGGGAATGGCGAATATTTGCCACAATTTCTGCCACAGGAGGATATGTTTTGGTGAGGTCTAGCCCGCTGGTGGTGAATGCAGGACCCCAAGGTGGATCAATGACGAATATGTCCGATGAACTAGGACTAGGCAAAGTTGTAAGAAGAGTGCGATAGTCTGTTAGTGTGAGGCTGAACCGGACGTCGGACCACTTTCTTAGCTCGGTCAAGTTATGCTGCGTGGCTTGATAGGCAAGAAGATCGGTGTCTGATGCAAAGACAGGACGGTGGAGATGGTAACCAAGGCGATATCCTATATTTCCCGACCCGCAGAAAAGATCGGCGATAATTCCTTGATTGTCATCGGCGTGTTCTTCGGGAGATATAACTTCGCGAAGCCGTAGGGTGACGGCATCTGAATATTCATCAATGGAGCACTCAATCACTGTGCGGCCGAGGATAATGAAGCTCCTAGTCACAAACTCGGGAGCTGATATGCCGTAAAGACTGAACTTAGATGCGTTACCATAGATCAGCTCGCCAGCCATGCAGAGTTGCTCAGTGGTCACTGGAAGGGTTCGATAATCTTCTAACATCTGGTCTCGGAAGGCGAAATATTGATTCAACAAATTTAGTCCGCTATTAGTTGAGGTAGCCATGGTTTGTGTTTCTTTCCTTGGATGCACTGCGCAATAGCAACATTTGCAAGACATTGAGTAAATACGACTTAAATACCTTTCTGAGAAAATCATTAGATTAGAATATCTACAGTCCGCTTTGTGTGGCTAATACAGCCGCTGAATCAGCGGCTGACTCAACGTCAACCACGAAGTTTTGCTGGACGCCATAAACACAAAGCAACTTTAAATTGCGTTTGTGGGTCCCGCTATTGGACTATTTCCACACACCGCCTACTTACGCAAAACTTTAAAAACACATCACTATCACCAATAGGCATGCGCCCTCTTTCAAATACAAGGCCACGTGGACCATGAGTTTAGCCTTCAATTTAGGATGTCACGAAGGCAGCGATATATCTAGGCAAAAGGAGGCTTCAATTCTACTACTATATCATATATAAAGGACTCTAAACTAAAGAAGAAAGAAGAGAAGATATACTGATGTACAGAATGTAAATTTTGATGAGCGTCCTTGCCAGTCGAAGCGGACTTTCTTCTATTAGCAGTTTGTGCACTGATGAGTTAATTAGTATCCTTACAGGAATGGGAGGCGCCTGGAAGTTCGTAGATTGCGTTGGGAGCAAATTGAATACCAAAAACTTACCGCTTTCGGTGTCTTGGGAGTACTCATCGCTCAATTTCCCTATTATTTAAAAACGTTTGTAGTCATCTCCACGAAGGCGCTTGCCATCTGGATGGGAAAAGGCAAGTCGCGAATAGGGCTGAGAGCCTGTCGACCCGCGCTGAAAGCGCCTTGAACGGGGATATTTACTGGCTTCTAGCAGCATCCTTGCCATGTACAGTATATCTAGACTTCCATACAAAGTTCATGAGATATCGAACAATCAACTGGTAGTAGCTTCTACAATACCGAAAAACCTGCTATATACTCTAGACGCTGGCCGTTCTCGACGGCGCGTGAAAGTGGGTTTTTGGAAACTCGTCAGTGGAAGGGAGAGCGACGAGTGGGGAGCGTCGGTAGACTGCTGGCGAGACAAGTCTGCCCACGACGATCGTTTATCACACTTCAAAGGATATTTGACAGGTTCCGAAATTGTCGCAGGAGCTTATGAGAGTACTAAAGCGCAGTATTTATGCCTGATGAGTTGGAGGGAAAGGCTTGGGCCTGGAATTTTGATGCGTTGAGTGACGCGTCAGTGTACAACAGCTGAAGTCGCTGTGCAGAGCAAACCTTGCGTCTCGTTCTTGGAGATAGACAACTTTGTCCCAATTCTTTGATAGGATCAATGTCTTTGTATGACAACTTCTTCTTTATTGAAAGGGAGTACAAGTGTTGAATTTCAAAGCCGTCTGTTCCGTCATAACTTTCGGGCGTACGCGGGGTCAGCGCTGATTTTCATCGCTTCCGAAAGCCGTATCCCCAAACAGGCAATTTTCTTGTCAGGGGGTTGGGATTGGCTGCATCATGACCTCCTGCAAGAGAATTAGTAACCAATGCAGGTACACAAAGAATTGTAACCTTACGTCCCAGGACACCATTTTCTATTCCCAGCAATTTTCCTTGGCACAAGTCATGCTGAAGAGGAGTGGCGTCATCGCCAACGGCTTGTCGCGGTGTGCTAGAACTATATCCGTGATGCGAGGTTCAATTATTCAGCGGGTTTAGGGCTGAGAAGAAGATATAAACGTTCAAGTGAACTCCAAGTATTTCTGGATCTCTGGAATTTCGGTTCAGGAGTGAGAAAATATTCAGCTTCCATTGCCATCATCCATCGAAGACTCCCCTCTCCCCTTCATTAACTCGAACGTCGTCAAAATGGCAACAAAGTCTGTCCTAGTAAGTTCTTCGATACATCAAAACCATTGAACTCATTCTAATCACCCTTCAGGTCACCGGCGCAAACGGCCACCTCGGATTCCGAGTCTTGGTTTCTGCTCTGGAAGCCGGCTACAAAGTGCGAGCCGTGGTTCGTCGCCCAGCAGCAGCTGAGCAAATCAATACTGCAAAATCCACGCAGCCATACTTGAACAACCTCGAGGTCGTGTTCATCCAAGATCTTCTTCAAGAAGGTGCTTTCGACGATGTGGTCACTGGAATGGATTACATCCTCCATATTGCTTCCCCAGTCTCGCGGCCAGTACGTACAACCTGTTCTCGGAATGAAGGGTACACTTGACTGACTATGAACTTCAGAGTGACAATTACTACGCAGATTTCATTGAACCAGCTGTCCAAGGAACTCTCGGCCTTCTCAGATCAGCAGTAAAATCACCCTCCGTAAAGAGAGTGGTGATCACATCCTCCATCGCCGCCCTCAATATCGGCCTTGACAAAGCTGTCTCGGGTAGGCTCCTTTTCATCCCCATCTATTCCGTCCCAACTAACAAACCCCTCAGAAACCGACCTAGCCCCCGTCCCTGATCCGCACGCCGCGTTCCCCAACCCCTTCATCGGCTACTCAGCCTCGAAACAAATCGCCCTCTCCGAAACCACCAAATTCCTCGCCCAAACCAAACCAACCTTCGACGTAGTGCACATCCTCCCTGCGGTAATCCTAGGCCGCAACGAGCTCTCCACCTCGACCTCCGATTTCAGCTCCGGTACAAACCGCTACGCGATGAACATCGCGCTTGGAATCGACGCTCCGACCCCCATGATCGGCGCTACAGTTCACGTTAATGATGTTGGGCTTCTTCATGTGCAGGCTTTGGATGATAAGGTTAAGGTTGGAGAAAGTGGGGTGAGGAATTTTATTGCCAGTGCGAGTAGTGTGAGGTGGAGTGATGTTAGCGGGATTATCAGGGAGGGGTTTAGGGAGGAGGTTGAGAAGGGAGTGTTTAAGTTGGATGGGAAGATGGATACTAGGGCTGTGAGGTTTGATACTAGTGCGACGGAGGAAGTGTTTGGGATCAAGTGGAAGGGCTTTGAGGAGCAGGTGAAGAGTGTGGTGGGGGCTTATTTGGAGGTTAAAGAGACTGAAGAGCAAAAGTAAGGGAGAATTGGACTTGCGCTAGAGTCGTGAGTCGAGAATTTCAGATGCTGCTTTCTACTTTGGATCTTGTCTTTTCTCTCTGCACTAGCAGTGACTAAGCAGCCTTCTCTTCCGAATTTTCCTCAATCTGCGCAGCAGCCTTATCTTCTTCGACGTGCGTCCCAACACCCTTCTCACTATCTCCGAATCACTGATACCAGCAAACTCCTTATCGAGACTCTGCATCAACCTCCTCTCGGCAACAGCTACATTCCCACTAGCCTCATCAAGCAATCTTCAATATTCCTTTATATTGGGGCCAACAAAGATCGAACTAGATGTGAAAAGAAAATTCACTTCTTGCAGGGTGCGGCCTGCGGGCTCGGGATAGATGAACCAAACGATTGTCATCGCAACTGTAAATCGTCAGTAAGTCGTCGAATCAATGTTTCTGTGTACGCACTGATATTGAAGCCTCTGAAAATAAGGAAAGTCTTCCAGCCAATGTGCGAAAGAATGATGTTGACGACGAACGTATTCATGCCACAACCGATGACCCAGCCAGGGTCGTGAACGAGTATTCTTTCGCTCGGACTTCTTGGGCCAGATTTCGGTGGAATAGATCCCTAATATTATGATCAGCCCTTTCTCGTCTTTTTGCAGAGAGACAGCAAATACGGAGATGGATGGAAACTTTAGTGTAACCATCTCTCACCTTGTTATTACCTTCTCAGTGTAGCAACACAACGTAAAGCATTAATTCGCTCATGGTCATGTGATATAATTGGTCAGCAGGCTACCCACGTCTTTTTCAGATCTCAGCCGCACCTAGCAGGCAAAGTCAACGCATCAAAATCGAGTCTTGAATGTCATTATTTCGTCCCATATAAATATCATATATAAAATGCTATGTGATAAGTGTCACAATATCGACTTCACAGCCTCGGATCTCATTCCAAACACCACCCCGCAATACTTCTTCGGCGACGATGACGATGAAGAGGGCCCGGAATACTATGTCTACCCTCATCACCCCAGTCTCTATGCCCTTTTCGATGCCTCCAATATCGGGTGCCATCTTTGCCGTCAGATTCGTCAGGGGCTGTTCCACATCCGAGGACACGAATCAGACGAGCCTCATCACCATGGACCCGTTGAGATAAGACATTACATAAAGGCGGATAAAAAGATGACCTCGTATCCGAAAGGGTTGCAAGTTGTTGCCAAGACCCCGATGCGTGATGTGAAGGTTTCCTTTGATCTCGTACAGTACCCTCGTAAGTCTAACACCTTCGCCTAAACCCTTTTACTAACTCGTGAGCAGCTTTCTTAGCCGACCTTCTCCAAGAGAAGGCTAACAACAACAACCCAAGCATAAACTGTGAGGAAAACTTTAAGCTTGCAAGCACTTGGCTGCACAAGTGTGTAACACACCATGCGCTCTGCACGATATCTACCCCGCCCAATCCACCACTTCCATCCCGCATTCTCGATGTACAATGCAAAACGAGCTCATCTGGTCTGTCACTATGCTCTTCAGAAGGTCGTCATGGACCATATGTTAGTCTTAGTCACGTCTGGGGCCGCCGTCAGATCATCACCACAACCCTAGCAACCCTTGACGAACGAATGAAGTCTATTTCAATAGATGATCTCTCACAGACGTTTCACGATGCAGTTATCCTTGCAAGGGAAATGTCAATCCGCTATATGTGGATAGATTCACTCTGCATAATCCAAGACAGTGCCGACGACTGGCGTACAGAGTCCTCAAAAATGGGCGAATACTACATGAATGCACTCTTCAACATCGCAGCTGTCAGCTCATCAGACGGGAGTGGTGGTTGCTTCATGGCTCGCGATGCCTTGTCTCTGACTCCATGTCCCATATCCATACGTTTTCCCGAAGGAGCTCCAAATGCATCTAGTCAAGTCTTTATCCGACCAAGCGTAGGTTGGGATCCCGTCAACGAAACTGCAGGTTTTCAACGACCACCACTATGGCAGCGTGCGTGGGTTGTGCAAGAACGATTGCTCTCTCCCCGAACACTACAGTTCTCGTCCATGCAAATAAGTTGGAGATGTAGAATGAGAGAAGCTTCAGAGAGGGTGCCAGAGACGAGTAAGATCTACGAGGGTAGTGCAGGAGATAAGTTGTTTCAAGAGACACTGTTCGGCCTCAAGATATTCAATGCGAAATCGAAAGCCCTTTCACTCGATGCTGGGCTTTCCATAGAGTTCGGAACAAAGGACGAGCTCCTCGATCTTTACGATGCTTGGTATGACCTCGTCACCCTCTACGGTAAATGCTCCCTAACCCAACCTTCCGACATCTTCCCTGCGATCTCCGGTATTGCTCGCGCGATTGCACTGCCCATCAATGATCGGTACATCTGTGGGCTCTGGCTCCATGACTTACATCGTGGCCTCCTCTGGTCTGCACCCGACTCCACCGCCTCGAAGCCTGATTTGCGGCACATTCGTGCTCCCTCATGGAGCTGGGCTTCTTTGAGAGGGACTTGTGGCTTTTATGTCCGACAGATTAGTCAAAAGGGTGTTGAGGTCAAGACAGATATGTTTGTAATTGAGGGTTCAGGCGAAAGAACAAGCGGAATTGATACCTTTGGGGGATTTGGAAGCGTGGAGGAAGTGGTGTTGGGTGTTCGGGGGAAATTGAAGAGGGCACACCCGAGCGGGTTGGATAACGATGAGGTCTTCCAGGGAATAGAGAAAGGGAGTGAGACGTTATTTGATTTGGGAGAACGGAGAACTGTAGGGCATTATGTCGCTGATAATGCTGATAGGAGATACCTCACGGAAATCTGGTGTATGCCAGTTATGACGGAGCGGAGGACGGGTTCAGGATCGCGAGAGAACGGAGAGACAGCAGCTAGGCCGGTGGAAGCAAGATGCCTTGCGCTTTTGCGCCTGAGTCAGGATAGGGACACCTACCTGCGTGTTGGCAGTGCATGGGTCTTCGACTACTCGTGGTTTGACGGAGTTGAGATGTCCTCATTCTCGCTCATTTGAATTCAATAATGGACAGAAATCCATTCAAGAACACTCGGCCCGTGCCGATGCCTCTGAACAGGACTTCAATTGCGAAATCCTCGCCATCGACTCGTACCCCGGTCGCCATTCACGCCCCGCCGTCCTAAGCTTCGAGATTTACCGGCGGAAATTCAAGCGTATGCTGCGGACTTCAGAAATGTCGGACCAGGATTCTTATATGTTGAGAAGCACCGAAGTCTCTGATCAAGACTCCTACATGCTGGGGAATGTCAATGGCCCAGACCAGGACCCCGACTTCTAGCCACATTCTCATCATCTATCAGCCCCAGGCAATCGAGTTAAAGGCGCATTGAAGAGCGAACTTACACTGCCAGCAAACGTAGATAGTGTGCCGATGGCAAAAGCGGCATCAATTCCGGACCCTGGAGCGTGGAATGTCGTCTAACAGGCTGTGGCGAGTCTTTTCGGTATTTTGCAGATTATTTTTGGGACGGCTGGGTTTTCGTCGGCGTTGTATATCGAGATTGGAGGTGCGACGGTTTTGCTGATGAAATATGCGGGGGTCGGCGCTGGTTTGTAGACTCATTATGTATCTGGAGATTGAGGGTATGGTTATGGTTGCGCAGGAGAAGTGGAGGGAAGCATAATAGAATCAATAGAATTTCAGTGTTGAGATTCTTGGACTCTGGTCAAAGGGATGATGTCTTAGAGTCTGGATGTTTACCTACCACTTATGGATTCCACTCTGCTTCGATGAACCACATACGGCCCTTCTCGGGCTTCCACGCTTTCAGGAACTTATATCTCGGATCCGCTTCTTTGAACAGCTCAGCCCAGTCATCAACCTCCCGTTCCCTGGCATTAACTGTGACTTGCATAAACACGTCCATGGTCCTATATGAATCAGCCTCTATCCCCCCATGTTCCCAAACAGACAATATAACTAACGTACCTCATGCTCTTCTCCTCCACATACCCTGCTGTCCCTGGCTCCGGTAACGTGCCATCATTAATCACGACCCTCGCACCTTTCTTCAACGCCGGTACGAGAGCTTGCAAGATCTTGATCGAGTATTTCTCCGAGAAGCCGTGAAAGATCCAACGAAAGAAATACACCTCTGCTACGACTGTTTGAGGGGTGAAGAAATCGTGGGTCGTGAGTGAAACCCGATCCTTGAGATTTTCAGGGACAGCGGCGACGGTTTCGGGTGTTCGCATGCCGGCTGTGTCTTGGACGATGAATTTGAGCTTAGGGTACTTTTCGGCAATGGCTAGGGAGACGTAGCCTTGGTTGCCTCCCATCTGACGTGCGGGTCAGATTTGACTCTTGAATTAAATGGAGGAAAAGAATTGGCAAATACTTACATCAACAATTGTAGCCTCGCCCAGCTCACCCCACGGATACCCATCAACAGTATGGGTAACTGCGAAGCCCTCACCGTCGCCATGCGCCTGCATCGCCAAATTATACCTCTTCGCAAACACTGGATCCTTCTGCAAGAAATCAAACCACGGCAGGTCTTGGTCGTAGGCCAGGTTCACACTTGTTTCATTAGGTTCACCGCTGCCGGGCCATTTCTTCATCGCGTTGACAACATTTGCGATAGGAAGCCAGAGATCATTGGACATGAACCCAACCCAGGAGTTCAGCGGTGCATTTTCAAGCAGAAGGCGCGAGGTGCGAGTGTGAGCCACGAAACACTTTTGAGGTTCGTGGAAGATGTGATTCGTCATGGCGTGCCGGATTAGTCGACGCAAATTGAGCATTGGAACCTTGACCTTTTCGGCGAGCTCTTGGTAGGAGATGGAGCCTGTGAGGGGGACTGCTTCGGCGACTTTGAATTCCCACATGGCCTGAAGTGAGAGGCTGTTCACTGACTAGGTCTTGGTCAGAGAGATGTTCATTGTAATTAGGACAGGCACTCACATCCCAGGCTAGATATCGAAGCCCTTCTTTTGGGCCAAGGGTAACATCGTGGAGCTCTTTGGTCGCCGCGATCAGGTCGAGTCGGGCTTTAAAAGGGATCTCATCAGTCGGAGAGATTGGGAATTCATCAAGCCCGTTTACGTCGAATGATGCAGCTTCGAGGCCCTTCGATGAAAGGTACTCGGTGATGATTTTGGTGTTCTTTGCGATTTCGTTGGACAAATTGGTCATTCGATGAAGGGACGCCATGATTCGTGTTACTTACGACCCGGCTCCTTGGGTCAGAGATCAATTAGAAGTGCTGTCGGTGGTGATGTCCTGTTCGTATCAGAGAGCTCTCGAAGATCTCAGATCCAGGGCGGTGGGGTGTTATCTTGAGGTACCCCTCCAAAACCATTGGACAAGGTCCTACCCTGGTAAGTACCCCTCACCTGCCCGCTTCAAGAAAAATGGCACTGGCGATTGGATGCCGAGCTGCGGGTAGCTCAACGCTAAAGATTTACACGTCGGAAGAGGCCGATATACGGTTAGTGGGTTTGATGGGAAGTGCTAGCGGCGGTCGGGAGCAACCTTTTCATAGACGGGAACAAACCGAGCGACGAAGCCAGAGAGGTGGAAAACTTGCCTAAGAAAGACATTCAAATTCTCGTCGCAGGATAAAATGTTGCTTCCAAATTCACCTATTCTGCAAGAGGCTTTTGTCCATAGACCACATGGAATGGAATATAAGAATGCGTAGAGGAATTCATCAGTCCCTTCCGCACATCAATCAAAAACACCTCCACTTCTTGGGGTGTCCATTTCAGAGCTCGAGTAAAGGGCCCCATACTGATGCCTTGCAGTCCATCGTATATCACGGAGCGCATGTACAGCCCTATAAGCTTCATGGTTTTGTTCTTCGGCCAGGTTCCCACCGGTATCTTGAAGACCTTCTCCTCGACCTTCACAAACCCAGCTTCTCGGAGTAATTCAGCGTTTCTCCTCATTGCAAGCAGATCAACTCCGAATACTGCGAGGCCTTCTTTGACCAGGCTGAGAAACTTCCCCACTATGTAATCATCCTTCATTGTTCCATCGTCGCACTGAGTTTGGAAGTTGAGTTCTTGAAGCTCGATCCAGGCGCCCGGTTTCATAGTCCTGGAATAAGAGCTCAGCATCTAAAGGAGAAATGGTGGGAGGGTCAACAACTTACTTATATGCCTGCTCAAGAAGTCTAGGCCAATTCTTGATGGATGAACACATATGCCGTACGTGAACAAAGTCGAAGGAATCCGGTGGATGGAGCCACGTACTTTCAGCATCATCGACCATGAACTTAACATTCGGAGGCACCCATAGTGGTTGAATAGGACTCAAGTCCATGCCCAGAACCTGCGCAGTGGGATATTCGTCCCCAACTAAAAGCACACTTTCAGCAACTGAGAGTTCCTCACGAGAATATACGGGTAGTACCATCGATAGCCCATATTCCCGTCCCCGTCCCAACATCAATGATATTCTGTGGATTCTCAATCGGCGCATAGTGGAGTTTGCCACCGCATAGGTTCACGACCATCGCATGCTTCATGTCCTCGCGCTCCATTTCCGACTCGTCGTTGGGGAATTGGTATGTGCCTTCGCGGAACTTGTGATAACGTCGTCCATTCTCAAATGCGAAGTCTCGAACGCTGGAGGATATCGAGGTCGAGGCGCGGGACTCATCGTCGGTCGCATACCCATCACTGTTGGAGTCCCCCGCTTCAATGGTTGTCTCTGCTTGGAGCGCTACGATCTGCGCTTGTGTCTGCTGCTCTGTGGTTGGGCCAGCAGATGGAGGGGATCTTGTTGGCGACCTCGACAGAGGTTTCTCCGCCATGTTGACTCGACTTGTCTATGCCGGCAGAAGGATGTTGGGCGAGGATTCGTATGGCGGGATTAAGGTTGGACATGTATAGACTTCGGCATGAGAATCTCTCGACTTTTCCACCGAATTGGCTCCGTGGGACGCTTCGAAATCGACATGGGGTTCACGGTGGACGCCAGCGTCAGCTTGCTCGGTTCTGCGGAGAAGATTCCTGTTGAAGAAGGAGCATGGACCGCAAGAGTGGGGCAATTCTATGCCTGAACGGTCAGGAAGACCGTCAGGATAGAGGTGGCTGCAGTGTGTCAGTGTTGTTCAGTGATGTCTGTATTGAATTATTGATGTTGATATGCTATCAGGAAAGCTTGTAGCTTCACTGGTTACATAAGCACTCCCTAACACGGACAAAGGAGACAACCATCTTGAATATCTTCAAATATCAGGGCGCTTTCTCTTCTTCACCGGTATCCCAGTCCAGCTGGTATACGGCCGGAAGTGTGCTCGTACGACAGGAGTTCAGAGGAGCTGAGGTTAGATATATAAGAGGTCTGAACCTCGTAGAGGTAGAGAGATTACGAATTGAAGAAAATTCAAGTCCATTTTGGGACTAGCGTCTTATGCACCACAATATCCGGGCCTTCATAACAACGCTTCACATCGAATTTCTTTCCAATTTTCCAAGTTCTTCACTGGTGGCGGTTGCTTCAGAGAATTACTTGAACTTAATCATCGCAGCTAAGCAGCCATGCCAGGTTGACACGGCTGGGAGGCGTGGCAGGGCATGCAAGGTTGGCCGCAACCCTGTATTTCAACGACTCGTCTCCTTACCTAATATTCTTTATCATATTTCGCAATTCTCGATCAAAGTCTCAAGTCTCTCCGTTAAACTTGTTTTCAATTGTTCTTAGGATGCTCAAAGTCATGGCGGGCAGCGAGTTTGACAATGAGCCTCTTTACGAACCTCTCGATACCATCCGTCTCCTCAGATTACCTTGGGGAAAGGGCGAATCCAAGTTTGACGGATATCTTGTCTCGTTCGCTCTCAATTCCGCTTCTTGCCCGGATTTCATAGCGTTATCATATACCTGGGGCGGCCCTCCTACTCATTCCAAGTCTATCAATCTCAATGGGCACAAATTCGATGTTCTTGACAGCCTTTACCCATTCTTGAAGCTTGTACCCGACCTCCCGGAGTTCTCTTCTGATACCTGGTGGTGGATCGACTCGATATGCATCAACCAAAAGGATGAAGAAGAAAAGAGTTCACAGATGCAGATTATGGGCACGATCTACCAAAGGGCCTACAAGACTGTTGTCTGGCTTGGTGAAAACATCGGCGAAAACTTTGGCGAAGATACGAAGGACTGTACCGGCGCCATCGATAATCTGTATAATCTTTGCGACAAAATGGATGGTGCCACTGGCAAGGATGGGTCATTGGATAAAGGCAAACTTCTTGCGCTGAGAGAGCCTGGGAGCGACATCGATTGGAAGGCAATTGAACGTTTACTGCTAAGACCTTGGTGGCGCCGTGTTTGGACCTTGCAGGAATTTTTAATTAGCAACCACCTCAGGTTCTACTGTGGCAAGAGGAGCATCTCTCGGCAGAATCTTCAGGATGCAGTTTATGCCACATGGGCTTGCAAAGGATGGGACGGTCATCTTATGAGTAAAAAGGCTTTTTGGGGAGCCTGGGGTCGTCGTCGAATAAATCAGTGGTATGAAAAACGGAAGAACGAGATGGGACTCATTGCAATGATGGCTTATGTGGGAGACTGTAGAGCTACGGATGAGCGAGACCGCATCTACTCTCTCCTTGGTGTCGCGAAAGATGCCGACATGATCAGGCCACTTGATCCGAACGCGACTGTCGAACAAGTGTATACCGAGCTTGTTACCACTTTCATCACTAAATACAACAGCTTGGACATCATCTGCTATGCCCATCTTTTCAACAATCCTGGCACGAGCTCGAGCGCTAAAAGTCTTCCATCATGGGTTCCTGACTGGAGAGCTCATGTCGAAGGCAAAGTCACACCCGTAATGGCTAGCCAGGGCTCAAAAGCGGGAACGGGAAACTTTCGCCCCGCCTGGGTCCGTGAGTCAGAAGCAATATACAGAGCATCGGGAGAAATGGGTCCTCAACTCAAGATCTCTGATGACCTCAAAATATTGACCTGTAGCGGCATTATACTGGACAAGATTGATGGCTTAGGCGGAGCAACGCACAACGATATTCGAAGAGTATACAACGACCAGGAAAGAGCCGAGCTTTCCATTGTTCCGCCTACATGTCAGGCAAATTCCCATTCAGACCTTGGTGCTACTTCCGTCTCCGAGCTGATGGAGATAATTTCCCGGTGCATAGTCCTTGACCGCAGCGACCGGTATCTCGCAGGAAATATCGCGCCAGATCACTTCCGGGCCGACTTCGAAATTTTCTGCAAAACAATGTTAGAAAATCCTGAAATCGTCCCTGAATGGTTTCGCGACTGGTTCCCAATCAACAAAAATCTCTCCATAAGGGGTCAAACCTTAGAGGAGTACTGTCGAGCTTTACACCTAACTGTAACTTTGCCCACTCGTGAAGACTTCAGAGACCCCCAGCTCTCTCTCAAGTGGTTCCACCGGAGGTTTGAGGATACTGTGAACATAATGGCCAGACGACTTGCTGTCACTGACAAGGGTCACCTCGGTATGGCTGCTTGCCGTGCAATGAAGGGAGATCTTATTTGTGTGTTATTTGGATGCAGCATTCCGGTGTTGTTACGGGAGCGTGGAAAAGGAAGATATGAGTTCATTGGAGAGTGCTATCTTGATGGATTCATGAATGGCGAGGCTTTGGACAAAGATCGCGGACTGATCGAGACCCAGTTTGCAATTTTGTAAGGAACCAATTTCAGAGGTGTCAGGAGTTTGGGTAAATGGTGATACTCCTACTACTCGTCTTCTGTTTGAATTTGCTGGGCTAAACAAAATCAGGATCGATCGCCTTCGGCAAAGTAATTCCCCCAAAACCCTCGGAAATGCTTCTTGTGTCCCGCATTCGAAATCCCGTACACTTTCCCACTGGCCAGCTCAAACTCAAAGATGCACAAATACTACTTCCACCTCGCTTCCTGCGAACTTGTAGCCACAGCTACAATACCTCGCTCCTCCCACCCATCTCACCGTGGTCAGTGCGTCCGTCTTCCCATACTTAGTCGCCAATCTCCTTAGAATGTCATCTATTGGTCCAGGCGCTGCTTTTCTGAGCGCAGTCAATGAGAAGTATGCCACTGTCACGATGCCTCCTTTTGCGGTATTCCAGCAAGCCTTGATGCTGAAGATAAGGATGAAACTTAAGCCGGTTGATTACCGGGTGAATTGTGGCAATCTCTAGAATTGGGACGATGCGCTGCGGGAGGAAGTTGGCCAGGCCAATGCTACGAATCTTGCCTGCTTGCTGAAGCTTCTCGAGTTCTTTCCAAGCATGTTGAAGCTCGAATCTGACTTGGCGAACAGAGCTTGGATTAGGTACAGATCCAGGTACTCGGTTTTCATCTTGCGGAGAGTCTCGGAGAGTGCTACGGGGATATTGACGATGCCTTTGATGACCTTGCCCGTGATGAAAAGCTCGTAGCTCGTTGCGTGGAACGTCGGACCCTTCGATTCCCACGCCGAGCTCGGGTTCTCTTTGGTAATCTTCATGGCGTCAGTGAGTGAGGGAAGGGAATGGGATGGGGGGTTGACAGACATTCAGCTGTGTCCAGGTGACGATATCCGAGCTTAATCGTGGTTTTGAAGGACTCTATCAGTGAACGATCGAGGTCATTCTCGGATGTCTTGTTCCACGCCGTCGCTATCCCACAAACCAGCTATAGCGAGGTCAGCTTGTGGGATTCTTCCAAGTGGATGCTTTGCAGTTGTGGTCAAGTACCATGGGGGTAGGAATCTTCCCACCCAGAAGAATACCAGAGACCGCTACCATCTTTAGAGGATTGGGCTGGCGATTGTTTAAGTTTGGGAATGAGAAATCTCTAATATTATTCTTCGAAGAATGATAAGGTGTTATGAATTTGGAGGTATTTGATGGGGCATGGACTCTTTGACATTTATATTTCCATATTCATCCTTTATGATTGGCAGATTGACGTCAGACTATTATCATCGATCATTACTTCAATAAACAATGCATATTTGAATTTGTAATGTCTATTGCGCAAGTAGCGGCTGCGACATGTTCGCGTTTTTGTGTTGTAATGTTCAATATTCTGAGGCTTGAAATGCCGTGCCGTGACATGTGGATCAGAGCGACGGTAGGCATGAAATTCGGCTGAGCCCCTTTCAAAGATAAGCTGTTAATTTCCCGCTTCTATCAATCAAATATACATTCGTGTGGGAACCGTTATGCATTATTAAGCTTACGAAAATTCGACGCAGATGCCTGGGCAGGCGTGTTCGATGGAGAGCTGGATCATGCTTCCCCGAGATCAACCCTTCTTAAGTCGGCTCACGATGTCAAGTTTTGAAGTTTACGTATAACGCTTCTTTGGCGCTTTAGCTTCCTGACTTTTTCTGGGTTCAGCGCGTAGTCAGTCCCTGGGCTGGAAGACCTTCTTCTCCTCCACTGTTTAGGGGTTACACGACCAAAATCGAGTCCTTTTCATAGAATATCCGCCACGTTCGGCTTCTTCAAAGTTGGAAGAGGTGTAATGTTGACCTTGCATGCTCCTAATATAGCGATAAGGTCTAAGATATTTAGAAATAATTTCACCGCATTTGAAGCTCTGCCTCAAGCATAGCCACCTGAAAAATTCTGATTTAAGGTTGACTCATTCGCCTATTGAGGAAGCCCAAAAATCCTTCTTTTGTGATCACGTGGCAATACTCAAGCTGGCAAGCTTCTCTGTCGCTTACCACACTGCAATGCCATGTGAGAAACGAAAGATAGCCCGTATTTGCAATCTCTCTGAGTCTATATCAAACCCAGTATAGATTCCCATCAGGAGATAGCTAGAAGAAAAGGCTGTTGATATGTTCTACACCGTTGAACTCACGAATGAACTTTTCGCTAGCGAGAACGGCCTTTTGAAGGTGTCCAAAATATATTTTTCTCTGTTCCTTTGCAGCTAGAGCGTAGGCTGTGGCCACAATATTCCTGACCTGAAGCTGCATTCGTAATGCGGGACTCAAGCAATTTCGGGCAGTGAACCTGTCGACCGTGAAGCTGACTGCAAGCTAAGCGTTCCAATTCGTTATCCCCGATATCAACATCCTATCCAGAGGTACGGGTCCTGTTAGATCCACAAAGTTGAACTGTGATAGAAGATGCTACGTCCTTTCACGGGAGTAGGTAGCATCACATGATCACTTCAGGCCCGTGCGAGCATTGAAAAGACTTGACAAATCAAATGTTAATTCTTTTGCTAGTATCGTGGAGTTTATTTAATTCAGGTGCTCTTTAGTTAATTTATTTTCAAGAATGAGAAGCAGAATTGAGTTGTTGGGGTATGGAAACACAGATGGTGGGTGAAGAAGGTTGGTTGGCAGAACATCATCTCTCATGGAACATCAAAAACATTTGTACTCAACAACAAGATTGTACACCACAGCATTTGCATCGCCAGCGTTTCCACGAGCAGTGCAGATATTTGCGTCTTGTCTAATTTTTCTCCTCCTCTCCTATATACCAATGGACTATGAAATCTAGGAAAGCGATCCTCTCAGCTTCCTCGCCTCTTGGCTGGCGACCACGAACGATTGGCTTGGCCCCTCCGAGTTGCAACAAGATCTACCACCACCATCATTCCTTCAATCACAAACAACATCTGTCTTTCCACCTTCGTAGTATTCTTTCATGCAACGAGACAGAACACGAACATGGAAAAGAAAGCGATCTATATCCAACAGCAGCATGAATAGTGACACGGCCTCAGATGCGAGCCGAGAATCCACGAGAGCCGCAACCGCATAAGCAACTTCATTTCACAACTGGCCGATTCTGAACCCAACGCCACCGCCGAACTGCCATCGTTCACCCAGTCCGACACGCAAAGTGCTGAGTCAATTGAAACTGGCAACGCCATCTTTGAGAGTCTGCCAGCCGGGTATCAGACTAGTGCAGCCGCCTGCCGTGAAACAGCTGAGGAGTATGCTAGTAAAGGAGTTATTAAGCGGAGTGATTCTTCGCAGTCTCGAGGTCAGTATCTCTCCCTCTATTCCATTCTGCATTGCTGTCCACAGCTGACGTGGTATAGACTCGACTCCGAGATGTGGATTCCGACCAATTCGAAGAACCAAGCCCCCTCTTCGAAACCCCCTACAGCTGAGCAACTCGACGTCATACCTCGGATGACCTCTGGCAGATAAGTTCGATCACGTGTGAAGAACCTCATCCGTCCAGGGTGAGTGGATGAACTAATGGCTGGATGATCATTTCGATGTTGCAAATATTTGTTGAGCAATTGTTAAGTCTGTAGTGACTTTTGTACTTCATCTCCATATTTGCAAGAATTTCCTCGCCTTCAAATGTTCCTCCAGAAGCTCCGAATACGCACTCTTATTCTCGTGGTTTTTTCGCTTACTTTGGGTAATCCGTCAGGGAAACACTCCTCAAATAAGAATCATCTCCCCGCAATAAATCTGCTCAGGCGCCGATGCACTTATCCGGTCCCATTTGAACCCAGTTTGACCAGTCCTCACCTTCCGAGAGACTTCATTGCATCAAAATCATGTATTGATCCAGTGTCTCGTATAACGTCCTCCCAAATACCCCAACCGGCCAAGGGCCAACCCGGCGATTGCATGCTAGCAGCAAAAGAGTGATCAAAAGACTGCCATCCCATCCCATCCGGAACTTCTTCAGAAAGCTGATTTGATCCCATATTAGTATCTCCCGCCACGATGCCTGTGGTGCTGCCATCGAATTCTGGGTGTTCCGAAACGGGAGTTTGATAGTGGGAAGCTACCAAACTTGAGTGCAAGTCTGATATAAAGCGAGGAGGAACTGCAGCCCGTGACAAGTGTTGAAGCGTGACCACTCGAGCTTCCCATGCCTTGATCGTCAGATTCGCAAGAGTGTGGTGCATCAGAATGTCCGGTTTTCCGGTCGGCTCGTGTTGACGAAGGTGATGTATGCGGTGGTTATAGCTGTCGGCGAGTGCAATCCAGGCTCGTTCCGCGAGATCATCGTCTTGCGCTCGAGAGCGTAGCGCATAAAGAATGTATAGATGCGCTGGAAATGGAAACTCGGTGTTAATGTACCAGTGAAACCCCTTCAACGCCCTCGATCCCATCATCTCGTTATGATTTTCTAGCATCTTCAGACTCAGACCAAAAAGTTTTTCCTTGTCCTCGAGAGTCATATCAAGACCTCTATGAGCGAGTACATGTGGTTGGCGCGGACATATCTTGAGTTTGTAAATGATAGACTTTGCTGTCCCTAAAGAGATAGAATGGAGAGGAATTGATGCATCACAATATTTGAGATACTTTTGCTCGATACGATCTCCGACATCGTCTACCAGCTTATCCCCGAGAGCAAGTGACTGAAACATTTTCCGTGACTGAAGGAAGAACTGGAACAATTCGCATCTTTGCAGGGCAAAAGTCATCTCACTTGATCCCTGTGCCTCTAACGGCGGCTCTCGCATATCCGGATAGAGGTCGCTATCATTGATATTTGTTGGGAGCTTTGTTCCCCAAATGCGCTGCATGATCGACGGGCCGGAGCCAGAAATTTCAGCAGTACGGCTGTCGAGGATGATGATTTGCCACCATAAACGCCGTCGCATTTCTGTCTCGAACGGAGAGAGGCCATAGTTAGTTCCATCGTTACTAAGACCCATTCTCTGCGCGATCCGAACTGTAATCCCTGTCAGGCAGGAGAGTGTTCTTGCGTCGAGGGAAAAATTGAAACACGAGACCTAGGAACAAGAATTGTGAGTAGATGTAGCTGATGCGAAGCTTACTGAAATGGGAAATGGGAAATGGGTCTCACCAGAAACAAGTAGAAAGCTTGAAGCACAATCAACTCAGAAGATCTCAGGAATGCTGCCTTTCGAAGCGCTTCTTTCGCACCGGCCCAATAACGCGCCAATAACCTCTCTTTGTCTTCCCCGAACATGGACTTGCAGTCTTCCTTACACAACGACGTAACAGCCAAGACGTAAATACCGAACATGAGGGCTTCCACACCTTTCGAAATCTTCTCCGGATTCGAAAGAGCGTCGAGAATCTGCTGTTGTACTGTGGGAGCATGTAGAACCTTTATTAAAGGGTTGACATTCTCCAGGAATATCTGCCACAATCTGAAAATATGCAATGCAGAAGGGCGGAGCTCGCACAGGTTTTCTATGACTTGGGCAGGAAAGAGTACGTCGGCTCCTTCAAACGTTATAGGATATTGACTTGGAGCCTCGAACATTTCATGTTGAAGGATCTCCTCGAATCCTCGAAACTATAAACCGCTCACCAATTAGTAATACATAATTCAGGGTGTCTGACTTAGGCTTATTATATTGTACGCTCGCTGGGAGAAGAGCAACAAGTTCTGGAACTGACAAGGTGAGACTCCGCCATGTCAAGCGTTTGGTAATAGACTCATAGAACAATGGTCACCTCTCGTCAACTGACACAAAATGGCGATGGGTCTGAGTGGGGTAAACCAATAGAGACACCAACCTCATCATTTCCGTTAGCTAACAAGTTACTGTATCTGTCAACAAGGAACCCTTTCAACTAGTGCGCTAAAGCAGACTCACTTTTTGATATGCCCCAGCGAACTCCTTACGGAGAAAGATTTCACAAGCCTTGATCTTTGAGAACATTCCTGAGAAGTCTTTGGCTCAATTGTCGTAGCATTGCTTGCGCCAACGTCTGCTACACCGCGATTGATAGCATCAATATCCGCACCATACCCCGTCAACACGGCTTCGTATCTTCGGATCCGGGCTAATAGCTCTGCCTCCGGAAATCTCTTCTTGCGTGTCTTTGGGAGAGCAGCGGGAGTGTAGACACACTCAGCGCGGCACTTGGTACAGTTTGCACATGGCACATTCCTGTCACACCTGACCTTCCGGCTTTGACACAAGGTGCAAGAACGTAGCTTTTGCCGTTCAGTAAGCAGGGTTGTATTACCCGAGCAGAGGGTATTGCTCGGTTCATTGTTGGGCATATCGGGAGCTGTGTGCTCGATCAAGCAGTGAAGGCTATGCTACGTTAGAACTCGCAAGCTGCCAATATCGGCCTCGACGTAGGTGCTTCAACGAACGTTCTGTTCCCCCGAATTTGACGATACGTTTGGTGGCAAGATTGGTAGTCTCGCGAGATGCCTTGGACGTCGCTTCAGGGATGGGAAGGATCCAGGGTCACGCTCCTGGCAAACGTCAGTTCACTGTTCAGGAAGCTGATGAAAAGAGGGTGCAACCTGCGATTGGGTACTAGAGATGTGTAATCTAGGGTCGTCTCGCGTTTCGTCTTCTTCCTATGCTTTGAAGGGATGAGTGATGACCGAACGTCACTCAAAACTCGAGCTAGGCTGTCGCAAAGCCTTCTCTTCTGGAACCTTGAGGGCAAAGGCCAAACCCGACGGGATTTGGGGAAGGAAGATTCGAATCAGAGATTAGCATGGTGGAAGAAATTGCGCAGCTCTTGGCCGGCGAGTTTAAAGAGGCAAATTGTAGTTCGGTCCGAGAGTTCGGGCCCGCTAATTTTTTATCTCCGATATGAGTAATAAGTTTCCGACGTCAATAAGTCTCCGAGAGAGCAGCTTCTAGATGCAACTTTCCGACCCAAAGCAAAATGATGCGGTCGATGCAAGCCTAAGTGAGGTAGTAGATTTACTGCGTTTACTGTAGCAACTTCAAGTGATACATGCATATACGCCGCCTTAGGCATCAATGCTGACCAGGTCAAGTTGGATGCGGAAAGAAAACCAGCGAAATTTCAGCATCCAGCAACAGCGAACATGAACTATCATATGGAGAAGTATCTGGATAAAAGACGTCTTCTACTCCGCTTATTATTACCATCGAATTCAATATTCTATTGCCTTCCGCTTGCCATCAAGTGGTCGTCCATATCAGATCAAATCTGTCGAGAATATGCTTAGCAATCAATCAGTTGTGGCTTGATTATTCTACATCGCCGAAATCAGTAATTGTATCAGTACTGTAATTACTCCTTGGTCTAGAAAAGCTTGCAGGAGATATTCCACTGTATTTATGTGGCCATTCCCATGTCCTGTAGAAATGGGAGTTCAATAAATCAAGCACGTAAGCAAGTACAATTACAAGCACTTCTTCTCTCATCCCTTCACGTAACTCCGACCAAGCCTACGAAGGTTCCCGCAAAAAAGTCTTGACCGTACAGGGTGTAAAGCCCCGTACGGATGCACTGTAGTCGCTTCTTCGAGGCTTAGATAAGCGCCTGTAGCTACTCACTGGAGTCGCTTGCTCAGGGCTTAAGCCACAGCGCTGGCATGGCAACTACGGTTCTTTAGTCGCTGTTAATCAGAAATTTACAGGGTAGAGCTACGGGGTCATCGAAGCCAGGGCTTTCAGCGCACCAATATCTTCCTAGGGTACTACTTTCTAGGGCCTTATAGCATGCTTACAGCACCCATACCCTGTACGGTCAAAACTTTTTGCAGAAACCTTCGTAATTTTGTCAGAGTTATGCTCCGTAGTCATGCTATTGCCTGAGGCATAAAGCCTGTTGGCAGGACCTTTTCAGCTACAGTGTGCAGCACAGGGAATATGGATTCAGATGTACAGTACAGAGAACATGAGTCTAAGGTACAGCACGTGAATAGGGTCTACTGTATTATTAGGCTAGGTAACCACTATGATGGTAGAACAATGAACAATTGAAGCACTTCTCCAGACCAATTGCTTAAGTCATCTGCGTCCAAATTCCACCAGTCCGACAAATTTCGACACAATCAAATCTTCACTCGGATTAGCTGCTTCCCCTCTACTAATTTGGCTCCATTCTCCACGAAGAGGGTCTTTCCTTTCATCATCGCGACAAGGAAGCCGAAAATCTTCCAGTTACCCATCTGACCAACCCCTGTCTTCTTTCCCAGTGTGATGATTTGCTTGACGCCCGTGTCCGCAACGTACTCCTTAGCCGCGCCTTCCTTGCCTGTCAAGACAGCATCGAGTTCTTCAGCTAGATACGCGAACTGCGTCTGAACAGCAAACAAGTGCTTGCCTTCCAAATCTGAAGCGTCCCCAATCGCGTAAACACCTTTGGTGCCTTTCACTTTCAAATGATGGTCCACTTTGACATTTCCATTCACGTCCAACCACTGCTTAGGAAGGAAGGAAGTGTTCGCCCGAACGCCTGTCAGAGGAAGGTACACATCAGCAGTTAATGTCTGCCCGTCGGACAGCTTGACGTCTGTTTGAGCACCATTTTCCTTGACCTCAGTGACCGAGACATTATGCATAACCTTGACGCCCATCTTTTTCAGCGCACACTCAGCATCAGAGCTCAAGTCTTTGCGCATGAAGTTGAGAATTCGATCGCCCTGTGCAATCAAAGTAATGTCCTTCTTTCCTCCGTATGCAGAGCCCAGTTCTCCGGTCGTCTCTACGCCGGTAGGACCGGCGCCAGCAACGATGATTGCCTTTGCGGCTTTGATCTTCTGTTGGAGCTTGTGCAACTCGGCAACCGTGGTCTCCTGATCTCCCAAATTCTTGATAGGCAGCGTGCCGACCTTCGAGCCCGTAGCGATGACGAGAATGTCGTATGGAATCTGAATATTTCCTTTATGTGTCTTTGTCGCGATCGATGGGCCAGTAATATTGACGGCCTCGGCGTGCCCAACAACGAATTCGAATTGGCCTTTGGGGTAATGAGCAAAGTTTGGTGCAATTGCAGTAAACAGCTCGTCTTCGGGGATCTCGCCGGGCAATATGGCGCGGACTGCTGCTGGGTTCCAGTAGAAGTGAGTGTTTGGCGATACGAGAGTGACTTTAACGCCTCTAGATTTGGGTGTGGTGTTCTTGAGAAGTTTGTGGGCTGTAGCGATACCAGCGAAGCCCGCACCAAGGATCACGACCTGCTTGGACATTTTGGTGGGTTCTACGTAAGTTGCGAAATCCACGTCCAACTAAGATAAAGATGCTGAATGTCAGAGTTGATAATTCGCAAGTATGAATGGCTGTGGATCTTCTTAAAGAAACTGAAAAGTGGGAACAATTCAATAAGCAAACGCAGAAATCAATATAGTTTTCAATTTGCATTATTACAAATCCAGATCGATACGCATTGATCTCAGCAAGCATACATGGCTGTCATGGATCCCTATCAAGCCCTCGCTAGTACGAATGTCTCGATTTAAGAAGAAAATTCATGGCTCGGTCCTGTAGTTCGGGCCCGACAATAGCGAGACGACAGGTATTTACCACAATGGATATGTCCGAGTCTTCTAGAACTCGCAATGCTTTCACATTCTCTTGCAAATCCGGAAAAGGGGATTAAGTGACCAGTTGGGCTCACGCAAGCCCCGTCGACTTTGGGCGGTCAGACAAAGTATTCATATGGAGCTACGGCCACCTATAAGGCTTTGCCATTCATCAGAAACTCTCAATACCTAGAGAGGAACTCAAATTCTTCGACCTCACATTGCACACTTACCAAATTATTTTCGATTCTATCGATAAGGATTTTATGCGCTTCAATTGAGCTATTCGTGCAATCTTCAACACAAATTCGGTGCTGAACATGTCTCACGAGCCACCCTCTTCCGTTTCGGTCGTCAATGCGGAAGTGCAAGCCGGCCCTCGGTTTGAGCAAAAAAGCTCTGCTTCTGCTTTGAACACCAAGGCTTCGCCTCAACAACCGTTACAGTCTGACCTCGCTCCTGGATATGATGAAGCGGAAACAAACTACAAGCCGAGAACCGTAAAGTTCTGGACCATTTTACTGGGAATGTACCTTTCCATATTTATCGTTGCGCTCGTAAGGTTACGCAAAACTCTCTTTGAAACGCGACTAACACCTATTAGGACCGTACAATTGTGGCAACTGCCATTCCTAAAATTACTGACCAGTTCCACTCTCTTCAAGACGTAGGCTGGTATGGCAGCGCCTACCTGCTTACGGGCGCATCTTCAAGCCTTGTTTACGGGAGAGTATACAAATTCCACTCTACGAAATGGGTCTTTATTGGGTCAATCCTCATCTTCGAGATTGGCTCTACGATTTGTGGCACAGCTCCGAACTCAGTGGCCTTGATAGTAGGACGTGCTATAGCGGGCCTTGGATCCTCTGGCATCTTCTCTGGCGGAATGATGATACTCGTTCCCTTGATTCCGCTACGAAAACGACCGATGTTTGCCAGCCTGTTCAGTGCCGCATTTGGCGTTTCTTCTGTACTGGGTCCTCTACTTGGAGGCACCTTGACGGACAAGGTCACCTGGCGATGGTGTTTCTACATCAACCTACCAATTGGCGGATTCACGATTCTTGCAATGGTGTTCCTGTTGCATATCAAGACGCCAAAGAGCGAAGATCTTAGTCTCTTCGAAGAAATTAGGCGTCTTGATCCTGTCGGGACATTTTTATTTATACCAGGTATTATCAGCCTCGTTCTAGCGCTTCAATGGGGAGGTACGACCTATTCTTGGTCTTCTCCAAAGATCATCGGTCTTCTTATTACCTTCGCTGTGCTCTTCCTTGGCTTCTGCGCCGTCCAAATTCTCAATCCTAATACCGCCACGGTCCCAGTTCGTATAATCACTCAACGGTCTATTGCTGGAGGCGTCTTTTTCATGGTCATGTCTGTTGGAAGTATGATGGTTATTGTTTACTTTCTCCCAATTTGGCTACAAGCAGTCAAGGGCGATTCGGCTGTTCACTCTGGAATCAGCACGATCCCTCTGGTTCTGAGCCTTGTGTTTATGAGCATCTTGTCCGGTGGCGTCACTCAGCGAATTGGCTACTACGTTCCAGCTATGCTCACATCCCCCTTTTTGACCTCCATTGGTGCTGGCTTGCTTTCCACCCTCACTCCTACTTCTGGTCACCTCCGTTGGATTAGCTATCAGTGCATTTATGGTTTTGGTATCGGCGTTGCCATGCAAACCTCCACGCTAGCTGCTCAAGCGGTCCTTCCACGAAGCGATATCTCGACCGGAATGGCGGTAATTTTCTTTGCGCAACAACTTGGAGGTGCTATCTTTGTTTCGGTCGGACAGAACCTCTTCATTTCTCATCTCGCCTCTAAACTGACAGGGGTCATTGGGCTGGAACCCCAACTTATTGTTAACGCTGGGGCAACCGATTTGCGCCGTGTGGTCTCAGCCGAATATCTGCCTATTGTGGTCAATGCAATCAACTACGGCGTCACAAAGACATTCTTAGTTGCGGTGGGTCTTAGCGCAGCTTCGATTTTAGCTGCGTCTATGATGGAGTGGAAGGATATCAGGAAAGGCGGAAAGCAGAAGGGTAGAAAGGGTGCCGCGGACCTCCTGGGCAATAGCGACGTCGAAAGGGCCAAGGCCGAGCCAGAGAACGCTGGTAGGGCTGCCACTGAGCACATCAACTATGATAACAGGAAGGAAGCTGAGAAGTCGGATCTCGATATCATTAGAGGGGAAGCTGCTTGAGCCGGGATGGACCCGTAGCGATGTTTACGTGGGAATAGTAAAAAGCTTTAGGGTTGAAAGCCGGCGTCGTGCGTTCTGACCACAGGCGACCCGAGTCAATCCCTGAACTGTGAAAGGGGAACGAGAGGCCGTGGCGCTCTGGGATTCGCGGTAAGGTGATCTCGAGAGTGTATATAGTGTTAGCACCGACCCTCGTGCAGTTAGAAAGCTTTGAACAGGCTATTACTAATGCTAGTCCCTCTCAGTCAAGTCCACCTTTGCTATGTTCCTGATCGATCTGACTTCTTCTCTTAGAGGCGGCTACGTTATTGAGACCGCCCAATGTGTTTGGCAGTGGCGTGCCTTAAAATCCCTCTCCCCCTCTTCGATATGGAGTTATTAACGAATCAGACGATATTGTGAGGCAAAATTATGAATATATTGATAACTAAGGAGGGAAGAATCGTGGGGTTGCTAGCACCCTAGATAGAGTCAACAAACACTAAGTCTAAGCGATAAACGATCTCATCCAAATCCTATTTAGCCTGACCAAATTGGGTCTACTATGGGACAACCCGATTTCTGACCAACTCCATCCTTCAGCGCTATACCTATGCCTCCCCCGTCTCCAAATATGCAACATGCTGGAAATTCCCGCTCATCGCGGCAGCTGCTCCCTCTGGGTCCTCTAACGCATGGGGCACGAGCTGATCACCAAACAGCTCATCCATCTGCTCCAACGTCTTCTCTTTCGTCTCAGCGAAAAGGAAGATGTAACAGATGGTAGCAACGACATTAAAGGCAAAGAAGAAGTAAAAGAACTTGAAGCCCATATTTGACAATGCGATCGGGGCGCATTGTGCAAATAGAAGATTCAAAGACCAGTTCGTGATCGTGGAGATCGAATTCCCCTTGGCGCGGATCTCAATGGGGAAGATCTCAGCCGGATAAACCCACGAGATGATGCCAGTGAAGGTGAAGAAGAGGGAGAAGACTAGGTTCATGGCGACCATGGCGCGGAGCGCATTACTGTCAGAGGTCTGGGCCAATCCCAAGGATATTGTAGATAACGTTGCCATAGTAGTTGATGACCTGAACTCTATTTAGTCGATGCAATGTATCGAGGTGTTGAGTGAAACGCACATTAATACCAGAAAGCTGGCTAAATGCCTGCACTCCGCAACCTAAAACCAACCGCTTTCGCCAGCTTGGTTTCGCGATAAGTGCGCCCCATCTCTGAACTGTAGTCGTCTTCTCAGCTACGATTGTGTCTCTGATCTCACGATACTCGAGCTCGAGGAATTCGTCGTTCAATCCATTGGCATGTAGTTTTGTAAGGACCGCACGGGCTTCTTCGTGTCGATCTTTCTCAATAAGCCACTAGGGGATCGGGAAGTTAGAATTACGTCAAAGCAATAAAGAGGAGAAGAACAAGACCCAACAGCTTATGCAGAGTGGCTCGCAATTTATTTGGTATATGTGTGAAGAAAAGCGATACGGAAGGGTGATACCGAATTACTCACTCTAGGACTTTCTTGCAGGAAAAAAATACCACAAGCGATTACAGATCCTGGAATGACTTGGAATGCAAGAGGGAAACGCCCTATTGAGTCCAATGTCGGTGATAGTTCTTGATATTGAGAGCATGGATACTGACATTGAAAGTCGCTATTGACCTTGAAGCAACCGTATCCGAGCCATTGTGCAACGAGAAAACCCCAAGACAACATCCATTGAAGCAAACCACTGAGCTTTCCGCGATCCCGCGATGTTGCGATTTCGGATTATAGAAAAAATTAGCAGTGACGGGTTTTAATAGAGCAGCCTTACGCAATACATAGGCACAACAGCAGAGAGTATCCAACGGCAACCCCGGCAATGAACCTGCCGGCAATCATCATTGCAATATTCCTTGCGCCACCTTGGAGGGCACAACCAAGGACAGAGATGCAGGCTCCGATGAAGACGGTCTTCCGGCGACCAAAATGATCTGGCAGCCAGACTACAGAAAGTGCACCAGGAATCGCACCTCCGGTAAAGGATGAAACTATTCCACCTGTCTGGGAGGGGTTGGGTGTGCCCATGTACTGTTTGAAATGAGGCTGGATGATAGTAGAGGAGATAATGCCACTATCATAGCCAAAGAGGAATCCTTGAAAAACATCAGCGGTGATATGTATCTCAATAATCTAGGCTAACTGACCTCCAATAGCTAGAAAAACGGCAGTGCCAGCAGTGGTTCCACGTCCCATGATTTTGGTTCAGGATATGTGTTCCAGCGGGGGGGTTCTTTTTTTGGTATGCTCCTGAATGTCTCTGACGTGAACTGTTAGTATTCTGACACTTAAGAATAGAAAGACCATTCCTAAGAAAGGGAATCCAGGCAACCTTATAGTTTTCTACGGCTCTGGCTTCCTTATGCTCTTCTAAGGGCTCTCCTAGGCTGTCCCACTCAAATTCATCTGACTCAGGTTCAGGTGGGCCAATACCTGCAACATGAACATCGATGCGGGCTAGGACATGCGCCACCATCAATTTGTGGGGGTTGGGGAGCGGGGAAAGACAAGGAGAATGTAAATCTAAGTACATGAAAATGGGTCAAGTTGGGAATAGCTGATGGTGAGGAAGAGGAACCGGGTCGGTATTAGTTCGTCCGAAATGAGCACCACCAACTGACTCGGTATATCTCAGCTCGATGGCTGAAACTTCAGAGGCATTTGATTCGGGCCGGCTTCGGTAACGGAGACCGCGAGGCTCTGTCCCAAGTTAACCCTGGTTTCCTCCGATCTAGACCTCCACTCATCCCCTGGTTGGGCATTAATTCGGCTGGCGAAAGGGGTGCTGGTGAAGCAGCCTTCGCTGGAAAGAGTACCGATGGGTTGGGTTTCGGTCATGGAGATACGCCGCCACTTTTCAAAACTAAGTCCCGTCGGCGAAAAACTAACCTCCCGAAACCTCGCTTAAGATTAAAGGACAAGTAACTAAGCCCCGAATCTCTCGCTCCGGGTTAAGGATAGTGTCACTCAGCAACGTTGTGGATAGCGAAACTTATCTCTCCTGCAAAACGCAGCTGCTCATTGGTTTCTTAGATGACCGCATACTGTCTTGTCTCTCTCTCTATCAAAACGCTCTAACATCTTCTGAATTAGAAGTCGTCGAAATTCCAGGAACTAAACAATCGAGAAAGTACTGAAATTTTTTTAATGTGGCATTTGTGGAAAAGGCCGAGTCACTGAAGCCTGAGCTACACGAATGGATTTGGCCGTCCGCTTTCAGTTATGGAGTTTGAGCTGGACACAAACGCATTCTTCAAATGTAAAGCAGCCCAGACAAATATAATCGAAGAAGTACCTAGCCTCATATGGCAAAGGCGATCAGCTCATTCTAGATTTTGGCTCTCATCAAGTGGGCTACTTTTCCTTCCATCTAGGTGTTGATGGTGTTAATATCGATGCCCCAGCAAGACTGAGTCTCGTGTTTGGAGAAATCCCCATATGATGTCACGGAAGCTACTTCCATGCAAGACCCAGATCGGTACTAGTTGGCTTCCAGATGAAATCATCAATGTTGATTGGTTACCTACTGATGTCTACATGCCCCCAAGATATTCATTCCGCTATGTCAAAATCAAGTTCATCGACACGTCTCCGAAATATAAAGACCGATTCTTGGATATCTCAGTACGAGCCGTAAGCGCAATCTCTCCTGTCGTAGCATCAGCGGTCGAACACTTGGCAACTGCCGACAAGGAGCTTGCTGTCATTGATCGCAACCAATCAAGTTACCCTACGAAATTGCATGCAAACGGTATTCGAGAACGGGCCTCGCCGAGACCGACGAATCTGGCTTGGAGATCTTCGACTACAAGCCTTGACAAACTACTGCGCATTCAAAGACTTCACTCTCACGAAGAGGTCTCTGTACCTCTTTGCCGCTTTGTCCAAAGAATATGATTGGGCCTGAGATGTCGTCCAATGCGTCCGTAAATTGACTGTCACCGTCTTTGATCCATCAATCACGTATGCCACTTAACCTTATTCAACTTGGTTGTCGAAATATGGGCTTGGTAGGGCATGGCAGGGTCAGTGAACGCTAGTAAATGAGCTTTGTAGAAGTGATTCTTCAGATGAACTTGACTTGATTCTTCTCCTAGTTCTATAGTCAGTGGAGCCTGTATATATACACTACTGAACTCCAGTATCTCTACGACCAATCTTCAATGTCAGGTCAAATAACCTCCGTGACCGATTTATACCTCTAAATTTCAGGCAATATTGATTCCGCGCTAAAGTGGTCAGCTGGCCATGTGCAAAACTTTGACTTCAGCTGCACCCACATTACCCGCCTCACGTCATCCAACATCTTCGGTTTGCCAAGTAACCGCGCCTATCTCGTTCACCAGCACCGTCTATTAGGATACCTAGTTCAGAGAGTCTCCAGGTTAAACTATGGCACAGTCCACTCCCATAGTCTTGTGCGGCAAAAGTCCAGCAGTTGCGGTGGTTGTGGTCGAACACCTCAAGCCCGAATTTGAAGGTTTGTCCACCTCATCATTCTGAACGCTTTCCTCCTTACTCAACACTCCATAGCAATACACGTTTTGACTTCTACCGATGCCGCAGTAAACGATATCCCATCCCTCCTCGAAGGGAACCCTCCCCCATCCAGGGACCTAGAGAATCTCGGATCCCGAAGGTATGGTCGCAAGCCCATAGCCGTCATCGCAGGAGGCGGATACGGTGATGCTGAGTTCGAGGAAATACGGAAGGCTTGCGAAGGAAAAGGCACTGTGCCGTGGCTGCGCCCAGATCTGAGCAAATCTAGGCCACCGCTTGGAGCTGAATCTGGCAAGCCAATCGCGGAGAGGGTAAAGGTGTGTTTGAGGAAATTATCTGAGAATGGCAAATTGGATAGTGATGGCGTGTACTACTACTGAGCACTCGTCACATGGATATGTTTGAGGGCATCCTGTGTGCTCAAGAGGGACTGATTTCAGATGTTTTCTCTAAGATGCAGCCAGCGTGGGCAGTGTCCCAAGAACATACCGCAAACTATTGTTCGCGGACCCCAAAGCGGAGTACAGAAGACCAAAATATATAATTTTTTTTATTTTCTTTTTTATTTAAATACGCCCGGCAATGGTTAAAACGTTCAATATTTGTGAGGGAATGCCACCATCTTGCCTAACTCATAATCTGCTAATTTATCTCGAGGTGCAATGCTATGATGACATGCAATCTGATTTGTACTTGCATCTAGCATGGCATATACAGCGGTAACGGAAATTCGATCATGCCTTCCCTTGTTTTCGAACCCGATACATCCCAACCCCTCTAGTTTCTCTCAGCAGCCTTTTTGGCATGAGCAGTTCTCTGGGCCATTCTCTCCGCCCTCTCCTCCAGAACCTTTTTCACAGCAGGCCTAGCCTGCAATCTCTCGAGCCAAGCCTGAAGATTTGGGAACTCCTTCGCAGGATCAAATGCCCCACCAACCATACCCGCCACTCCCACCTGCCAGGGAATCCAAGCAATATCTGCATATGTACACTTGTTGCCAACAAGGTACTGGTGGGTTGCCAGGTGCTTGTCCAAGACACCGGAGACTCGGCGAATCTCATTGATGAACCGATCTATGACGCTCTGCACCTTCTCCGAGTGGTAGTGTTGAAAAAAGTACGCCTGGCCGTAGTATGGTCCCTGGCCTGACACTTGGAAAATGAGCCATTGTTTAACATGATAGAACTCTGGACTGCCAGCAGGGAAGCTCAGCTTGTGTTCCTTGTCGTACTCAGAAACCAGGTATTCAAGGATTGCGCCAGATTCCCAGACAGTGATGCCGGTGTTGGGATCCTCGATGGATGGGAGACGGCCATTGGGGTTGATCTTCTCGTACTCTGGGCCTTTGACCTCAGTCAGAGGAATATACTTGGGTGTCCATGGGAGATTGAGCTCCTCGAGAACCATAGCGGCTTTTGGAGGATTTGGGCCGTCAACACCTCCCCAGAGGACAATAGGCTTCAGTTGCGATGGCATAATATATTCGTTTGGAGACAGGACAGATAATACTGTTCAAAGAAGATAGTCGGGATAGGGACCGAGTGTTAAGCAAGAGATTTCTCACTGTTTTGACAAAAGTGACGCCCTGCTTGAGGCCCTCACTCAAATTTTGAGACACTTAGTGGGGACGTTGATTGCTTACTAGGAGCTGTTTTGACTAGCCTTGAGATACAAAATATGGGTCTTCCTTGTGGATGACAAATGCAAAATTACAAATCCAACTCTTTTAGGACTGAAGGTAAACTAGTCGCGGATATTCTGTCCTGCCAGAGCATATCTCAGCACAGCTCTGTGCCGCGATATGTAGTACGATACTCATCAATTTTTAATTATTCATGTATAATACCATGGTATTGGTCATT
Organism: Gamarada debralockiae; assembly: GCA_002803225.1. Taxonomy (NCBI): domain Eukaryota; kingdom Fungi; phylum Ascomycota; class Leotiomycetes; order Helotiales; family Hyphodiscaceae; genus Gamarada; species Gamarada debralockiae. The sequence continues at coordinate 10,375 of NXFV01001505.1, read as the reverse complement.
ATTTACGACTACCATAGATTTATGACTACGATTATGGAACTCGTCATTAATTCGTGATCCTCTATGATAGGCACCAATAGAGTAGCGCTGCGGAGGGTGCTGGAAGTAGGCTGGCCAAGACGCTAAGGTCCTCTTTCGGTCACCGAAAGACCCTGCCCGCCGAGCCTCCGGATTCTAAAGGGTCGGCCTAAAAGTTTTGTGGACCCGGCCTATTTTTTATATAGTGCCTATAATTTTAAGTATTATGTGCTGTAATTTCAGGTACTTATACCGTGTAATTTAGGTACTCGCGTATACCCGATAATTTCAGGTACTATAATTTCAGGTACTTAATCCCCTGTAATGTTTTTGAGTACTTGCGTATACCTAATATTTTAGGTACTTAGGCCCTGTAATTTTAGGTATTTAGGCTAATAGGGCCTTAGTTATAAGGAAATTTTTAAGCCGGGTCCACAAAATTTTTAGGCCGACCCTCTACCTTCCCCCGAGCCTCGCCCTCCCCCAACATGCTTATAATACAGCCGCTGAGGTCCTCGTTCATGTCCATCTGAGATTACTGAGAGTTGGGACCTAGTGATAGATCTCGGGGGAGGGTTCGCAGCAGACAACGAGGTGGTCTCCCCATTCCAGAATAATGACAGAGCAGGAGTCCTGGGACGGTGGAAGAGAGAGCACTACAGATAGCTTTCGTCAATAATTATTTATGACCACCATAATGGTAACCATCAGTCTATGGTACTGATAAACATTGATGACTACCATAGAAAAATTCATTAATAATTATTTTGACGACTACCATACAACAGATAGTCCGTCCAGTCGGAGCGAACATAAGTCCGCTTCGCTGTATAGTTCGGCATCCGGCTTTTTAAACAAGCTTTTCTTATTATTTTCAGTTTCGTTTGCTCACTCTTACGAATTATGTTCGCATTAGCTTGTCCGCATGCCCGCATGCATTCTTGCCATTCGGTAATTGGTAAATTGCTGAATGCCGTCGTCGTTGCCATTATTTTTCTTTGGTTATACATTGGCCTCAACCATTCACATAAAAACAACCATCACACCGTCATTGCTCCGTCAATGCTCTCCTGGGCATTCAGATATCTGCATAACCGCCAGATACTCTCGAAATCATTGTCTCGCCTGCTTTCTTCGACCCAATCCGCAATGGTTGGTGCAATCCCTCTGTTAATGGTGACGGACTTGAAGTCTTAACTAATTCTGGTTTCTGAAAGACTGAGAGGAAAATCACAGGTCTGGTCACACCACATGGTAAGAACGGTGAATTCAAGAAACCTGAGTCTCAATTCAGACACTTCATAAAGAAAGGGGGTGAATTTCCACCTGACAAAGGCCGCTACCACCTCTATGTATGGTACTGCTACCACATCTTTGATCCCGCATCTGCTGAATCAACCGACCATAAGATTTCCTACGCATGCCCATGGGCCCACCGCGCGCTCATCGTCCGCAAACTCAAAGGCCTTGAAGATGTAATACCCTACACCAGTGTGCACTGGCACATGCAAGAAAAGGGCTGGCGCTTCGCAACATCGGAAGATAAAGATGCGCCTGGTGAACACGTTGAGAAGGATCCGGTGGAGGGGCATGAGGGATATACGCATTTGAAGGATATTTATACCCAAGTCGACCCGGAATATAAAGGCCGGGTCTCAGTGCCCGTATTGTATGATGTGAAGCAGGGGAAGATTGTTAGTACTGAGAGTGCTGAGATTATTAGGATGTTTTACACGGAAGTATGTCGTGCGATGGAATAAGAATGCCGAGGATTATTGGCTGATACCTTTGCACTAGTTCGACGACCTGGTTGGGGAGAAGTATCGCAACGTCATTCTGTTCCCAGACAACCTTCTGAAAGAGATTGAGGCAGCGAATGAATGGATCTATAATGACATCAACAACGGCGTCTACAAGTCTGGCTTCGCAACGACTCAAGAAGCATATGAGAGAGCTGTCGTGACTCTCTTTAACAGCCTGGACAGAGTGGAAAATCATCTGGCTACAACCGAAGGCCCTTACTACTTCGGTAAGAACATCACGGAAGTGGATGTGAGACTCTACACTACTATCATTCGCTTCGACATTGTTTATGTACAACACTTCAAGGTGCGCATTCCTCCTTCATAAATCGGACTTTGTGAATGGGCCAGCTGATATTCTCGGTGAAGGCGAACATCACTGACATTCGTTCTGGATATCCTCGAATCCACAAATGGCTCAGACATTTGTATTGGAATATCCCAGCCTTCAAAGATACCGTTGAATTCACTCATATTAAACGCCATTACACTAAGAGCCACCCGCAGGTAATTTATATTCTAAAGGTTTACTCTATAATACCCTACTGATAACGCATAGATCAATCCCTTCGGCATCACCCCTCTGGGCCCCGAACCCCCGATACTGCAGGAAGATGAGGAGATACCAGCTATCAAGGCACTGGCAAACAAGTAGTGGAGCTTGCATTTCTTTGTTACATTCCTTGGATCCATTACAGTACACATTATTCATGACGCTTCGGAGACTAGTAAGCATTGAATAGAAATGATATCTTCCAATACGGAAATAAACTTCTTAAAGTCGATTTGCTTCCTGTGCCCATTTTCGTTCCCCGGACGGTCCCGATCATTCACCAGTGTCGTGACTCCATGGAATAGTACATGGACAGGGATACCTGACCATCCGTGCTTCCTCAAGACGCAGCATGCTAGTCTGTATTGGTAATACTACTAGATGAGCAATCTCTCGTCCTCCGCTCATGCCATGATTACCTAGGATATGTCATTGACTAGTCAGAGTGCAATTATCCTCCATTTCATCCTTTAAGAAAGCTCCACCTCCACTTAATGGCTTACACCCTTAACAACTCCAATCACTCGACCCAGTCGAATCTGGTGGCTGCCAAGTTAGCAACAGTTAATAAAATAGATAATTAGGTCGTCATCCTCGGTGCCTGGCGGAATCCGAGATGATAAGCTTTTCAACCTATTATCCCCGCCTTCGCCCGTTTCACGAAGAACCAGTTTGAATTCGTTTCTGGTCTCGCCGAAGGGCCGATGTGGCTAGGAACTTGGTTCTTGTGGAGACTTGCCAAGGACAACTCAATATTTCTTACGGCACTCTGGTTATTGCTAGTGGCTCGACTGTCGGGACGCTGCTGATCAAGAATTCGGGAGACCACAACCGCAGAGCTACATAAGCTGCAGGAGAATACTAAAGTGGCAAAGCCAATTATTGTTGCTGGTGCAGGTCCTACAGATATCAAGACTGTTGGTGAATTGGGGGTTGTATATGGAGGAAAGAAGGACATCACCTTGATTGTACAAGGCGACTGAATCCTGGACCTTATGCAGAAGACCTGACCGCGAATGGCGAGTCAATGTTGAAGAAGTTGGGAGTCAATCTCATTCACAATATTACTGTTACCAAGTCAAACGAAAGTGGGTCGCAAACTATTATCAAATTGTCTGATAGCCAAACTCTGACAGCTGATCTATATCTGCCTCTGATTGGTATTTGCCCCAATACTCTTTCTTATTGAATTAGTGGATTGATAGAAAAGGAAATATCAAGGTGAACTAAGATATGAAAGTGAAAGGCGCTATAAATGTCTGGGCTATCGGCGATGCCTCTAATTTGGCAGGGAGGCATCTGTTTGCAATCCAGATACAGTTCACATATCTGACTAAGGAGCTTGATGTTGCGCTAATAGGCAAGTAAGATGCTACTAAAGAATATATTATAAACAAGAGCGTTCGACAAATCGTCACCTTAGAGAAGAAGGCAGATTGGCTAGATAGGGAGTTGGAAGATTTTCGGCTTCCTTATTGCAATGATAAAGGGCAGGGCTCTCTTCGAAGAGTCTGCGGCATCATTGGTAGAATGGAAGCAGCTCCTGCGGGTTAATATATAACATATAAGATCATTTTTTAGTTAGAACTCGACTATATGGTCATTAATGAACAAGGAAGTATAAGAAAGAATCCTTTGAAGTTGATAAATTTCTTAGGAAGATTAAAGTGTTTCACGAGACAGCAGATGGATAAAAGGTAAAGCTAGTATATTCTCATGTGAAAGTAGAACTCCGAGCAGATTTTCTCATGTCGAACATCATCTGGGGTTGGGAATTCTATACAGACGTTAGCGTTTACCCAATGTATCACAGAGCGGCGTAATCTATTACGTGGTATAATACTATTAAACTTTAGTAAATAACTTTATACCAATATTTACATCTCTAAATATTCATTCATTTGATTAGGCCCCGGGGGAGGAGAAAGAGGGTGGAATTGATGTCTCCGAGACTTCAGTATTGAGCTAGGAGAGTTTTAGTTGGGTCTCTCAATTAGATTGGCGGACCGAACTACCCTTCCGATAGTGGTTTCTCGCGTTCTTGCCACTCCGTCGGTCAAATCCAAGTCTAAGTTTTTTCATTTTTTTTTTTTTTTCATCACTCCATTCTCCGTTACAACTTTCGGTGTCATCGCCACGGCCGTTCGAACTCTGCTCTTGCAATTCCTGGGAGAGGTGCTCTTAGCAAAGCAACAGTCACGTGTGGCGAGCAGTCAATCTCCGTTTCAAAGGTCAATAGAATAGAGACGGCAAGAAGTCTCAGGCTTCCCATTATCATTTATCAGCGCGCTCCTCTGCTCAATTGTCTTCTTGAGCTCGGAATCCTCTACCCCGAGTACCTGGACGGCGATTGCATTCCCTTGAGGCAGGCTCAAGTGGCCTCGTGAGGATACCAACCTTGCTCTCTATATTGCTAATAACTTCAAAAGTAGAAGATTTGAGAATGCCAGCGGGATTTCTTTCAGCAGAATATAACCACTCATAGGCTGGTCAAAATGGATTAATCGTATTCTTTAATATTATGAACTTTAAATAAGCTGTAGGTGTCGTTCCTTCATAGCAGAGATAAGATAAATGCTTTTAAGCACATAAGAGAGGAACTTGGGACGGAGAAAGACATCTGAATTGTGCTACGAAAGTACCTCAGAGCAAGACCCAGAGTCAGGATGTATCCTATGAAAAATTTGGTTAAGCCAAATTTGGAACAGAGCGTCAAGTCTTCTGGCCCACTATTCAATCCCAATGCGCCTTCACAAACTCTGCCAGAGTGGTTAACTTCAGACCCTTAACAGCCTTGATGAAGGCGTCACTTTCGCTCTGCCTGAATGGTGCATCGTTCCCGTAGTAGCTGAAGTCCTTAACTAAGATCATGTTTTCACCAAGCTCCCTCTGTGCGTGAGGAGGCAGAGGCAAGAATCCTTCCCAGACCTCCACAGAAATTTCTTGAAAGACCACCTTGTTGTGTGAGATTTCGGAGATGATCTTGACGGCTTCACCGGGCGTAGTCCATTGCGATACACCCTGGATGAACTTGCCGTCGGCAGCAGAGCCTAGCAACAAGGCCCCAGCAACGAATTTACCGGTGTCAGCGACAATGTCAAGTAAGGGAAGGTGGGTGGTAGTTTCGGTCCAAGGAGTAGACATAGTAGAAATGCCCGTCTGGGGATCTTTCATGATGCTGGACTTAAGGTTCTGCATGAAGTACCCGGGCATGAAGTGAGTCACCCACATTCCGGTTTTGGCCTTTGCAGATTCCGCATATGCTGACACATCGGCCTTGGAATCGAAATGTTCGATGTTTTTAAGGAGCCCGTTGGTCAAGGCTGTGGTATTGGGGAGGGACGACCAGATGAGATGTTTTACTCTAGCAGAGATACAGGCATTGACGATGTTCTTTCCCTGAGTGATTTCGGTGGATTTAGACATCGTATCCCAGTAATTGGTCACCGCGAAGACTGCAAAGGAGCCAGCGATAGCAGATACGAGGGAGGAGGGATCATTAAGATCTGCCTTGATTGGCTCTACTCCTTCGGATTTCAGTTTTTGGGCGGAAGGCTTGGATGGATCCCGTGTGACGCCGCGGATTAGGTACTGGGAGGCCATTTCAGGTTGGGACAGAAGAGTGGAGATAACAGAGCCACCTTGATTACCGGTTGCACCGAAGACGGTGATGACCTTTTTGACGGACGACATCGTGGTATAGGGTCGAAGTTGGATGACTCGGGCTGGTTTTGAAGAGGAAATAAACTGAGCTTCTGAGAAGAAGAGCAGGAATTATCGATGGAAACTTCCGGGATCGTGGGTATAGAGGAGTCTAGGTGTGCTTGAAGGACAAAGGGGCAAAAAACTTGGTTGTACAAGGGAGTCTTGAGGGAAGACATTGAAGCTTTATATATTGGTTCCATAGATTCATGTAGCCTGTCTTTCTTCATTTCGTGCTACGTCATGATCCAATAGCTGTGGATGATCAGTAAGGAGATTCGCCAAGATTCGCCGAGACCCAGGCTTCGGCAAAAGAGCAGCACACAGTGCATGAACCAAGGTATAATAGTTGTCGACTTGGTATGCCCCGTCGATGGTCGGCTCTTTGTTGGGCCGCCACAGTCTAAGCTTCTATGGATACTTGCAGGATGTAAAAATTCGGTCTTCGGGCAAAGAAATCGCGAAAATAGCCCACAAAAAGCGAGCTTAGAGTGACGCTTCCAAAGCTTGGGAGGTTTATAGTTTTCGCTACGGGAGACATTCCACAGGTAGGGTTCAGAGGACAAACCAAGCCTTATTGACCAGGAACGAATCGGCGTTCATCATTCAAAGTTTAGTGGTAATTTTGGAATACTTTTGTCACCAACATCTGGCAGGGTCATTCGGAGACTTCTCGCTGAGATATTGGCCTGAATGGTTTCTAAGCGACATTAACTCTTCTTAGGATTTGCTTAGCCATCATATGTCACTCGTTAGCTCTATTCTTGTAGTAACGGGCGCCGGTATCCGTAGATGGAATTTAAAGGTATAAAAGTCCGCTTTGTAGGTTCTCAACCTCTTCTTTGCTATTTGGCCACTGTGATAAGTTCTCGGATATTTTGTCTGGAATAAAAGCTCTTGCATGAGTCTGCACAAAACTGCAAAGCATCCGATCAGCAAACATATTGAAAACCATTGGATCTTCAGCAAAGGATTTTCATCCTCGAAATGATGCCTTCCACAAATCATATCGCCTTCACTGCCCCGATCAATCCTTCCGGCGCTACCCCAGTCCTTACCCGCTCCCAGGTATGGGCCGGTTTGCTCATAAAGATTCGCTCTGCGCAAACCTTTGTCCCAGCCGGTATTCAATCGACCGAAGTCCTTAGCGAATCAATCGACCCGTTAACCGGCAATCCCGTCACTGTCCGTGAAGTCGTCTTCCGGGAAGGCCAGCGTAAAGTTAGGGAGACCGTTACCGCCTATGAAGATTGTAAAGTGGACTTCGTCCAGCCGGATGGTAGCATGATAAGTAACATCATCAGTGAGGACGAAGCTGGAGAGTTACAAATGACTTATGTTTTTGAGTGGAGGCATCCAGGTGTGTCGAAGGAGGAATTGGCAGTATTTTGTGAGAAAGAGAAGCGGATGAGTAAGATGGCTGTGGAAGGAACAATTATAGCAATGAGAGAATTGGCCGCCGACGGGAGGATCTAATTCGGATCTAGCTAGATGGATCAGACACCGCTCTCGTGGGCGGCCACGAGGCTGTGGTCAAGCATTTGCAATCAATCGCTAAATAGCTTTTCCTATTATCCCTCCTCCCCACCCACCACCTCGCTGCTCAAACTCCATTATATACTTGGTGATAGAATCTACTCGAACGTAGCTTCATTTAGAAAGCTATTACTTTGAAATGCTCTCCTACCTTTCAAACTAATTCTGCTGTGGATTTATTCCACTTAGAAATTAACTATTATTAATTGCTACAAAGGGTTCTCGGGGTTAAAAATAAGTGTTTATACGGTTCATACCTGTGGAAGGGATACAATCCGCTAGTGCAAACGACTTGTCTTAGTAATAATCCTAGAAGTCCACAGGGCGGAAGCGAGCTAGACGCTTCCCAATTGAGCCGGACAGACGCGTGATGGGGGGCGCTTAAACTAATAAGGGAGATAGTGCCTTACTACGCCAATACTGCATCACAAAACCAAGAGTGAACCTCATCTTGTAACCGGGAAGAGTGGCCCTCAACAAAATTTGGGTAACATGGTTCGTATAAGACAGTGCGAAATGCTCGCAAAGGAGAAAGGCTAAAATATTTACAAAATTATAACCTATATCCTATACCCCTGAACAGAAATCTATAGAGTCACGGGATCTGTTCCCTTTCCGAACGTGCCAGAAGGTCAGAGCGTTTATGGCAATAGTGACAGCACACAGTAGTGATGATAGATTGATCAGCTTGATAAACTTCACAGCTTGTATTGATAGTATGAGCAGGAGGTTGATTGATGATGAATGGTAATGAAAGATGAAGATTGGGATGGGGCTCTCCCCGTCCCTATATATACCACGTCACCAGGGAAGTGCGCTAACTCATGCACCACTTCAAAAAATAGACATGACCACAACTCTCTAAGGAATGATTTATATTGAAAATTTTTGGTACAAATTTTGAAGATGCCTTCTTCGCGATCAAGCCGGCATATTTGATAGCTCATTTGGACTTTGCGTTGCAAAGTTATTAAGGATTGAATTTCAAAGTGGTGCATGAGTTAGTGCACCCCTGGTACGTCACAACTCGGTCATTACATAAGCAATTCCTGACAGAACGTGCTCCTCTTCTGCATTATCGCAAACAACATCTTTGCTGATAATGTATCTGGGCACTATGATGCAAGGGGAAGACAGTGCTACCACTAGTGCAGCAATCCTCCACCTGACATGCCCTGGCATTGCTCGGTCTGCAATTGGGATATGGAGAGCTGCGAGAGCAGCAGCTCTTTATAAGGCATGCCTCCTCGGCACTGCAATCACGTTAGTAGAGCATGTGTTCCACACTGTCCTGACAAAGTCTCACCCTTCAAAATTCCCAATAGTTTCTCACCTATAAGTCAGCGGAAACAGCTCAGAAAAAAGCAAGGAAAAAAAAACCTACAAATTAAACATAACAGCAGGGAACAAATTTCAAGGCATTATTGACTGGCTCAAGGACCTCTGAATAGTTTATTCTAGGTTTGAATATAGGCTCCTTTTTAATGTTCTTCACTTAACTTTTCACCGCCTTTTCCCTTCCCACATAGATTTTGCTCGAGTCGTTTTGGGGGGTGGGTCTTTGTCCGGGGAACACGAGTATTTGCCATCTTCTCCTAGTCTGGTAACTCGATCGAGACCTACCGCTACCTTTCATACCCTCCTATCAGTAGTCGTTACGCAAGCAAGTCCCGCAGGCCCATGAATTCTGATATGGCTGAGCTTCCCCCCTCCATCCTAAAGACCTCTAGCAGCATCGTTTCAACCTCCCACGCTTGCGCCATGTCTCCCAACTGTCATAAAGCTCACTCTCCTTCCAATTTTACTTCCCAACAGTTTCTACCTCCCAGCATCCATCATGTCAAGATTCTACACCCTCTTCTCAGTCTCTACTCCCTTCGACTCCACGCACCGCTTCTTCACCTGCAAATTCGTCTCCACTTCCCACCTGGTGCTTCTTCGCCTCACAATCGCAAGCTAATGCATCATCTCCATAATCATCGAGATATCACTGTCGCCTTCTACACTCGGTCAATCATTCTCCTTCCTCAGCTATCTTATGTTCTGGGGCGTAACATCCTACTGCTGTATCTCTTCATTTCATACTAGTTGCTTAGCAAGGAAAGATCGTGTACTGCTGAATTCATAGCCAGAGTTCTTACAACTGCTATATGGAGTGCTGTACACGAGTATTGTTTCGCCGCCGTTACTTGATACGGTCGTGTTTTGGAGCAATCTAGTTTAAGACTAGCAGGTTTAATACGAGATTTAATACTTGGACCAACGTATGTTTCTTCAGCTCCCCTTCAAGCCTGGTCCTGTCATAACTAATATTGGTCTATGTAGGTGACTCGACAGGCCCTCAACACAGTCTTCTCGCTCTACGAGATTATTATCCCGAGGACTGAGCCGCTGCCTTGGATGTAAATCTTCCTTCTCTTTCCCCAGTGCTTTCCGTGGCTGTCCAATGATAAAGCCTCTCGCATACCCATACTGACACCGCCCCAGACATCTCCCTTCGACCTCATCCTGGGCCTCTACGCAGGCAATCGTCTACATGACGTCCACAACCCAGCATTTCTACACCTACGCCTTCATGGGTCCCTCACGCTATAGCAACGCCGGCTTCGTGGGGCATATTCTGGGCACTGAGATGATGGGAATATTTGTGTTGGTTAGGTATCGGATTTGGTTGCGATTGAGAGTGACGCGAGGACGGTTCGAGAGAGGTGGTGTTGGAGGAAGAGGGGAAAATGGAAACGAAAATTTGGAGAGGATGGTTACT
>NXFV01000058.1:0-36112 GCA_002803225.1 Gamarada debralockiae | reverse complement strand
TGCGGCCAGAAGACTCCGTTCGCGTGCGTCCATGTCTTGTCGCGGTTGCCAGTGAGGCCATGTACGAAAACGATACTATTTGGGGCATATATCAGACGTGATCGTCATAGTGGCTAGACTTTGGATCATACTCAAGAGTAACATCAGTTGGATCAGCTATGACCCTTATGCCGGTGGGTCCATCCGTGGAATACAAGTCAACAGTTTGTTGCACTACTGTGCTTGGACTGATCGCGGGATCCGCGATTTCTGGCGCCCTCTCCTCCGAGCTCGATTCTCCGACCTTGGACTGCTGGCGGTCAAAGAGGCGACCAAGTGTTCTCGAAACAAGCTTTTTCGCCATCCTTAGAACTCGTCTAGGAGCTCGAGATTATCTGGTTCAGATTTGTTGAGCTCGTCCTTTGGGTTTGGCACTTTGAGCCTCGCCTGTGCTCAGCTGAAAAATTCGGGGCCGTTCCATTGGCTGCGGAATGCACACTCAAAGACTATCCACGTCCAACATTGGGCGAAACGTTGCGTTGCGTGACACGCGTGGCAAGTCGTGATAGGCACGGTTTAACACTCCCCAATCCTTGTCAGTTTAATTTAACAAAAGGCGCTTGAGCAGGTAGGCGGGTGAGGTATCTATCATTGTTCGCTGCGTGTACCATCAAAGCCAGTGCATGGGCGCTAAGAAGAATTTCTACTTGTATGGACATGTCTGAGCAGCAGCTGGGGGCAAGGTGTTTCAATCGAGCTGGCTACAAGTTCGGAAATGTGGATGTTGGATGAGTGCCACGTGACCTCGGAATGGGTCTAAGCGCACTAGCGTGCTCAAAACGCATAGTGCTTTCGCGTCAGCCACAGTTCTCAACAGCCACAGGCTTACCAAATGATGACATAAGTAAAATTACCACGTAATTATTCTAGAACGTGCGGGGTCGTTTTACACTAACTAAAAGTAGTTGGTCATTTTTAGTCGAGGTACTGATCCGCGTGGCGATCTTGCATGAATTTGCGCGCCATAGCAGCCACAAGGCTGATGACGACTTCCTGCATAGTAGTAAGGCCTTAGAGCTCGGATAAGACCTCTTTATAAAGTATTGGGGATAGTATGAGCTCAGTGGTGAAGCTGTGGTAGAGGAACTCTGTTATGCTTTAAAAGAAGACCCTTTGCAAATCAAGCGTGAGGGCGACGATGTGAACGTTATTTTCTAGTGGGAGGGGTTCAGGGTGTCCGAGAGTGGTCACGGAATATAACTTATAAAAAATTATAAGAGATATTGAGGTGTGCATAGATTTTAAGATACTTAAAGTCGAAGTACCTATCAATTTTTCCGGCACGCAGGGTTTTCCGGCACGCAGGGATGGACGTTACCGGGCTTAATACCATTCAAACGCGAAAGAGTGCCGACGGACCTTCCTCTCAAACCGACGGAACCGTCCTCTACTGCTCAAAACTTCAGTAATATCAGTGATCTAGGTCTTTCAGTACTTTAAAGTCTCCTCGAGATAGGGCCGAGCTGCGCGGAAATTCAGTCATTAATTCACACCTTTGCCAGCTAGCGCTATGTGAAGAGAGTGCCTGGGCTGAATGAAAGTCAGAATGCCGCGCTCACTGTCCTTCAGAAGAAAGTGAAGGAGCATAAAGCATTACTTCGAGACATAGAAAAGAAAAAGGACAAGAGAATCAACTTTCTGGGTGAATTTTGTTTAGCAATGAGTAAGTGAAAATGGTACACCGAAGTGAAGTCAATTGAGACCATGTAGACGGCCGCGTAAACGACCAATTGAAGAAATGGAGGCGGAAATTGAGGAGGTAGTGAGTAGTTCGAGTGACCGGAGTTGGAATGAGAGGGGCATTCGGCATGTAAGACTACATCTAATAGAGCAGAGTGATGTTACAGCTTGTCGAAGCAATCTGTCATACGGAGCAATCCATCATAAAATGTATGGCAAACGGTGAAACCTCCACAAAACATTTATTTGCGGAAACTGTCCATATAGGTATTGATTAATTACCAGGGCAGCCAGCCCGGTAATAAGCATTCAAGGCTCCCGACGAAAATGGCAAAATATGAACTAGAGTGGATGCGTCAGTTGCTTCTTTTTTTCTACTTTTGTCAAGACGCCAGATGCCTGCTCGAAAATATTTACCAGGTGTACGGGGGAGATGAGTCGTCTAATTTTAAGTTACTTCGGAGCTCAAAGGTAATTATATTTATATTTGAGGCAGTTACATGTTTTAGGAGGTATGTTAGCACGGTTAAGGGTACTCCTTTGCCTAATGCTAAGTTGCAACAGTGTCTAGGTAATTATAAGTGCTCGAAGCTTCCACCGGATGCTAACTCTGACGACCCCTTTTCGCCATGCACATGCGCCGAAGATGTCGCTGCCCAGGACTGAAACCGAGGGTACTCGTAAGGTATTAGTCCCAGAGTAATAGTAAAATATATTCTGCTTAGGTTAGGGAGAATACATGGACAGACGACTCGTACGCAGTGCTGTTTCAAAGGTAAGCTCGAGCCCCCGATTTGCACCAGAAGTCGCTCAAAAATCTAGCACTTTTCATATAAACTACTTTTATAGCTGTATAACACAACTAGTAGTGGATAGGTCTGTACATGTTTTTCAATCTGTTCCGCTTTATTTTTACACTAAGTTAGTATTTCAAACAGTTTGAATCTAACAGGCAACTTCTCGGGTATGTTGCGAGCGGAACTCTTGACGACGAAATTACTGCCCAAGGCCACTTTACGCAACCACTCTTACAGACAGGTATTGGTTTGACATTTGACCTTGACTTGCATCATAATTCCAATGAAAATTGGGCGATGAAATAAATCCAATTGGATTCACGAGATAAGTAGCTTCCAACTGTCGTGCATCTCATGAGAGGTAAGGTATTACCGGTTCTTATAACTCAGGTCTAGAACCAAGAGAGAGGTTGTCTTAGCCTACCTAGCTTGCTTCCGCCAGCTTCAGTCCTCCCATCAGTCCAACACCATTACGCAGCTCAATACGGGCCTATTGCAATCCCTCCCGTTGCCTTCGCTTTACATAAAGTAGGAAATTCAGGAAAGTAGTGTTCGGGGGCTGGACAACTGGACAAACTTACCACGACACACGTACATGTCAGGTCGTAGTAAAGAGGTCTGAATAAGACAATGCTAAACAGTTGTAGTTCATTCATTTTTTTTTTAGTCGGACAACTTATAGAATCTATTGTGTGGCACTAGTAAGGTGTAACTTTCGCTATAAAGTTATGTTATTTTGTAACTTATATCAAGATGCTATTTATTGCAAATTGTGTCTTCGCTTGTTGAGATCTAATACCGTAGTTTAGTCGCAGCTCTATGCATACTACGTTATTATATGCACAATAGTATTACAGTAGAACCTCGATATAAGAATATGTTCGGGAACACGATTTCGTAAGAATATGGGGAGGTATTCTTATATTAAGGTACTGGTCTAAAAAAAAACTATGAATCGTCGTCTGTGTAGCTATAGAGCTCTTATATCGTACAATCTCTCTCTCAAGACAATCAAGTGCTTAGAGATCTTAACTATTCCTCTTCTGTAGCTTCCAAAGCTTTAATAACTTAACGCACTTCAAAGTCTCAGCTATGTTTACCTCCTCTATCTCCTCCTCCTCTTTATTACTTGACTTATCGCCTGGCAAATCAACGCTATAGTATTCCACTATAAATTCAAAGACATCTTTGTCTTTGTCAAGAATCGTTTCAGTGTTTGGATTAAGGAATTCGTTAAGAGGAAGAGGGTTCTCGATTGGTAGTCGTGCGATCTGCGCTTGAAGTTCAGCTCGTTCGTTGGCTTGATTGTCTTCTATAAGAGGCACTTCTGACAGCTCGTCTGATAGCTTAATCAAGGTTGATTTCACCTAGCATTTCTGCGGGGTGTGTTTGATTGCGCCTTTGAATTATGAGTCGATCAGTATTAGTAAGAGCTCTGCGACGCTTCTTTTCCTCCATTGCGATGGTATTTGTGGTTGTGGTGATAGAATTATAAGAATATCGAGGTAAAATTAAGTGTATTCTCAAATTCGGGAGCCTGATTATCTAAGAATATTCTAATAGAGAGATATTCTTATTGGCTCGTCTAAAAAAACGAGAACACGGAATTTATTCTTATTGGCCAGGTATTCTTATGTAGAGGATTCTTATATCGAGGTTCTACTGTAAATAGTACGTACAAATTCTAAGAACCCGTGCTTTGTAGGCCATGGTATTGTACTGTATCTTACTGTGTTGTATTAGTAAAATTATGCGCCACATTATTGGATTTTCTGGATCACACAGGTTTGTGTACTCGTTCCTTGATTAGTTCCCCTCCCTTCTACCTAATCTAAGAGTGCTTTACCGTATTGTTTGACATGTAAGACACCTTTTATAGAAGATCCCTTGGCTTGTAAGACCACCTTGAACAGAGAATCCTCGACCCGATAATAACTCTAAAGGTAAGAACTCCCCTCCAACACATGTATTAAAATTAAATTGGCCTCAACATTTACAGTACGTCATAGACGCATAGGAGTCAGGCGCGAAAGATTCTTACCACGTGATTCGAAGACATGCTAATATGACATCAAACACTTGCCCGATCTTTTCCCTCTGGGCTCGCACCAAAGCACAACGACTCATTAAGGCTAAACACATCTAGATGGGACAGGGAAATCAGCTGACGGGTTAGAATGACCGTGGTCTACCATCTAGCAGCAGATCATGCGCCGGCCTAATGGCCAGGCTAGAAGTTCACTAAATTCAAGCTTCGGGTCAACAACAGTCACTCGCCGGCCGATCAAAGCCGTGATATAATCTTGTCTAGCATTTATTTGAAATACTCAATTCCAGCCAGGACTATTGAAGTAAGGATGATTCAACGCAAATTCCCGGGTCCATGATCTAGGGCCGAAGAATATCCCTATGCGGTCATCCTACTAATCTTGAACTCTACCAGAGTTTTGTCGTTCTTAACCACAAATCGGCTGGAAGCAATAAATAGGCTCTTATCGAGCCCACTATGCAGTCCTTCTGCCGCCTTAATAGTATCGTCATGTCAGCCTAAAGACTTAAGATGCGTCAGGGCTCAGCCCTACCTCAAATGTTACCCAGAGAACTATAAAGATAGTGAGACCACGGATTATACAATTGACAACTAGACAATAACTTACACTCGTGCCCGAACTTAGTTGCCTTCGTGCCAGGCTTTCCAAGCTCGAGAAATTCGGGCGTTATCTCAAGAATACCTCTGTACACAAACTTCAAAAATGACGGCGGCGCCTAGGGCTTTCAGAATTCACGCTCTTCAGACGAAGGCTGAAGCTCACAGTTCCACTCTGAGACAGACAGAAATATCAGCACCGTCCGACACAAAGCCGCTACAGAGGTAGCCAATCGTCCGTGGGATGAGACCCACCTGAACAAGATCTGCCCTCTCGTTCTGAGAAATTTCTTTGACGGATCGACTTTAACCCACTCATCGCCGTGCATAACTTCAGCCTGGAAAGGGTCTAAAAAGCCTGGCTCGCTCTCCAGAGTACCGCTTGTAAATTTCTAAGGTGCTTGCTCTCAGTGGGCCGAAACCTCCTCCAGGGAAACGTTCGCCAAGGAGCATATTCAACGTACCACAACTTGAAGCTGATAACCGTAGTACGTCAGGAACGGAAAATGGGGTCAAAATTTGATGCTAAGTTCAAGCATGACATACCAATAGTGACGGACTGATCAAACGCAAGCTATAGACGCCCACACCAGTCAGCAGGCATCTACTCTACCGCCCAGCGGAGAGGATGACATACCTTGGCGGTGAAGGCAGGCTGGAGGGTAGGGAAGTCAGTCATCTCAAAGAAGCAGAACAATACAGTGGTAAAGGCTCGTACCTGACCTTACATCGGGCCGCAGGAATGCCTTTGTATAGCACTGGTAGTCGGATATACGGGACTAGCATTTGATGTCGCTACTAACCGGAAATACGAGACCCGAACATTCCCCTTATCACCTGATTAGTGGCGAGTCGGTGGCGACTGGCCCTCCTTGTGCGAATTGCGTTTTACGGACCCTCGAAATCGTATTGCGTAACTCCCCAGCACCGCGACGTTATGAGGTGTGCTCCATACACAAGCCGGACAGGCCAGATCAAATTTAGTCCAGTATATCCGAAATATGATTTGCCACATGCCAGATCATCCAGCACCGATATAAAATTAGTGAACAATTGATTTTACTCAATGATTATCGATCATTCCGACCTTCTCAGTCTGTCAAGATCTCTCGGAGTGTCTCGAAAATCGCGCACCTACTTGCATTCCGCTGGAAGTGGGATTAACACAAAGCGGGACGAGCCCCCGAGCGGGATTATGTACTACAGATAGTTAGTCTGAGGGGCCACTCTTGTCAAATCACGGCGTTCACCACTGAATTCGCAATACTACAGTATATTTTTAACCCCGCCAAACAAGAACCCATCAGGGTTAAGGCAAAGCTTGATTATGTGGTCCTGGGTATTAATTCACATATATATCTGGAGGAACGACCTTGAAGTTGATCTACTTAGTCCCCAATAAAGTGTAGTCTCGAATGATCTCCCCAGCATTTTGCTCGACTATCCTGCGGGAACCAGCTGATACCTTCCTATGAACTTTGTTCGCTTCCTCACCCTGGCCTAATTGGAGCGCGTCATGTTCCACACAAGGTCTCGTACCTCAAGCCGATCTAGTCACATTGTGGAAAGTAAATCCGGGCCATTTTAATCATCGCGTTGAGTCTCAGTTCGTAGATTGACAGGTGGATACAGTGCGGTTTTTAATCGGCGATTATTAGTAAGCAATCGATTGCCGATAGTATTACATAAGGTATTCGATTATAATCGCAATCGATTGCCAATCGATTGCTTACTAATAACTGTCCCACGTCTTACCCCTCACCGCTACTTTTATCTATTTCTCTTATTTTTTAGTTCTCTTACAATGATTTTTGATAATTCATTGCTCAATATGGCTTCTGAAGCAGATTCAAGCGCTTTTTCGGATTCAATTACTCAAGAATCACTTCAATCAGCTGATACTGAGACCCGGGCGACTCAAAAAAGTAGGGGCAGAGGCCGTACTGCTCTTGCAACATGGATTCCGCACTCTCGTGAGGCACAAAGAGACGAAGATCAGAACAAACGATATTGCCTTTACTGTAAACCCCCTTAAGTCACTTATTCTACTCATGTGAGTACGAATTTTAGGAGACATTTATAGAGTAAGCATAGTATTATTATTGAAACTAGGCCTAGTAAGCTTCAAATTAAAGTACTAGCTCAGTTACAACAGTTATATCTTAAAGCAGAGTCGTCTAATCAAACAGATGAGATCGATTGTCTCGTTCTCTAGAAATACCTCAATCCGGATGTGATTAACGAGGCTTTAGTATCCTTGATCGTCGTGCGGAACCTCGCTTTTCGAGCTGTTGAATGGCCTGAGCTTTACGTTCTCTATTAAGTACTAAATCTAAAATCAAAGGACTTTGTTATTATAGCGTATTCTATAGTTGGAAAGAAGGTCTTAGACTCTTGGCTTTATTATTAGGATATCGTACAACGAAAGCTCCAATCAGCAATCTCGAGTATCTACCTTTTAGTTGATATTTGGACAGCGCCAGGGGGATAGCTTCTTCTTGGGATTATTTCATAGTTTGTTGATAAGGAGGATGGCCTTATTAGGGCTCTTCTTGGTCTTCGTGAAGTCGCAGGCCACTTGGGGGAAGAGCAATTTAAGGTTCTACTTCCTGTTCTTAAGGATTATAGTATCATACAAAAGCTTGGGGCAGTTATTAGTAATAATTTAGGCACAAACGATACTCTTTGCTGGGAAATCGAAGACTTTTTGCTTAAAAAGGAGGAAATAGAATAGGATACTGAACACTAGCGGATCCGTTATACAAGGTATATTATTAACCTTGCTGTACAAGCCTTTCTTTTTCACGACTCTCTTAAACCCGAAGAACTTGAGTCATACGACAAAGATATACTTGTAGGAGGACTATAAGTACTTATAGTAGAAGATAAGAAGGCAAAATTCCGGCTTCTTAGCCCTCTTAGCCAGCTTCATAATATAATTGTCTATAGCGGCAGTTCCCCTCAACGAGAGGCTGAGTTTAAAGTATTTGCGGGTAGAGGTGTCTCTCTTGATAATCGTACGAGGTGGAATAGCTGGTTTTTAATGCTTCTCATTACTCTTGAGAAGTCTATGGAAGTTGCTATTGATACTTATACCAAAGCGTATATTAATGACCTTAAGGAGGATTTCCTTACCCCAAAAGATTAGGAATAGCTTCGTATAATCTATAGATTCCTTTAACTATTCTACCGGGCGACACTTGAAACCCAAGGGCATAATACAGCGATTGACTGGGTGCTTTTTACAATAGATATCTTAGTTAAGTAGTTTGAGAAGGGTCTTGTAAGTATTTCTCTTAATAAAGAAAGAGAGAGAAGCTAATTATTATATAATAAATAGGAAAAATATAAGTCTGATAAAGACTTTATTTCTCGGATCAAGAAGGGATGGGAGGTCTTTGATAAGTATTATAGCAAGACAGATACTTCCCCCTTATACGCTGCTGCTCTTATCCTTCACCCAAATGGGCGTACAAAGTATATTCGAGCAAACTGGCCTCGGAGATAGATTACGCCTACGATACAAAAGGTAAAAGAGCTTTGGGAGTAATATTGGGACAAATACGTTACTGAATCTCTATCTGGGCTATTGTATAGTGAGCAACCAAAAGAGAAAGAGAAGGAACTTAATGAATTCGATTAAATTGCTCAAGGCCTCCGGAATTATACTCGACTATTAAGTCAAGATGAATTTGAGGACTACTATGCGGAAGCAGTATATGATATTAGAGATAAGATATCTGCGCTTCAATAGTGGCGTCAAGACGCTCAAATAAGGCGCTAGCTAAGGCTCTCTCGTATAGCAGTTGATATTCTTTCAATTCCAGCTATAAGTAATAAAGCAGAGCGTGTTTTTTCAGGTGCTCGTCGTACAGTTACATGGGATAGGGCTTCAATGTCACCAGAGACCTTAGAGCAGAGAGAATGCTTAAAGCATTAGAAGAAGAGTAGTATTTTAAATAGACTATTCTAAAAAAAAAATTAGCTACTCCTAATGTAAGACATTGTCCAACAGTATATATAGTAGTTCTGGCGTGCTTAGATACCAAGAATGGGGACTCCAGCGCTGTCACTAGCAGTAGGGTAAAAACCCTCCCATTCAAGGCCAAGGAAAACACTAAAGAAGAGCTTAGAATACCTATGGCAAGCACAGATATGTTCTTGGCCCTGTTTTGAGCTTAGCGTCGACGTGGTTTTACCTATAGCACTGAACAAAGACAGAACTCTGTGAAGAGAACTGCTAGGGTAAGAACTCAATTCTATCGTACCGAAAACAGCGAGTTACAATTCCCCTAACTTAGCGTCGACGGAGAACGAATTCTCTAGCACTAAGAATCTCTGTATATTTGAGCTAGTGCTAGCTATTTTAGACCTCTCACGGTATGGAGAGCGTAGTTAGGGACTTAGACACCTAGTAGAGGCAGGGAGGAAAAGCAAAACGCCGAATCGCGGACAGAATCAAGTACCCAAAAAAGAATAAAGAGGGAATCACCCCCCTAAAAAGAATGAAACGAGCCTGATGAAAGACAGCCACCCCCTTACTAGTCCGGCGCAATTGAATTTCAACTCTACACTAGAGGGGCCTAAAAGCCTATTAGGAGAGTTTAACGGCCATTCTGTGGGTAGCAGCGATCTCTTATTAGACAAGTTAAGAGCTTGGGAAAGAGTTAGCTAACACAAGAGTTATAGTCGATCCGCTAGGACCCAAAAAGGAAAGAGAACAACGACGACAGCAAGCAAAGACAAAAGGAAAGATCTAGGGTCTAGTCCAAGGAGAGAGGCTAGTCTAGCCAGTCTAGTAAGTCCAAGGAATCCAGGAAGCCCAGGAGTCTAGGAAGGGTTAGCCAAGGAAGGAGGAGGTCTGTTTATATCAGCAGAAAGAGACAAGAGGAAGGGAAGGACAGGGTTTTGACAAGACATGGACACGTAGAGGGCCGAGGCTTGCCGTAAGGGAGATCACAGCGAGGGCTTAGGAGAGGCGACTTGTGACTAAACGTTGCATTTTCCCGAAGGAAGTGCGTTTGAAGAAGCATCTAAGAGGCGTCCAAGTGGTTCCGAGTACGTTGTTGTGGACCAATGCCTTGCCAAGAGAAAAGGAAAGGGATACTTCACGGAACCTTTACCTACCCTCCCGAGTGTGTGTGTATATTCGAAGAAGAGGTCGACCTCTATGCAGTGGAGTCGATATAGCGAGATAGATTCGAGAGGAGGTGATTTCGAAGTTGTGAAGGGAAGGAAGGAAGGAAGGAAGGAAGAAAGGAAGGAAGGGAGGAGTTCTTATTCGAAGGTCGAAGTCGAATTGAGGACGAGGAGTATGTTCGAGGGTCGAAAGGATTAAGGAGTTCGATTCGAAGTAAAGACGAGATAGTATACACAGTCAGCTTGGAGTCAACCTAAAGGGAGAGGAAAAGAGAAGAAACTTCCTAACGCAATCGACTACAAAGAAGACGAGGAGACGCCATAGATCGACGAAAAGAACCTTAAGAAGTGTCAGATTGTTCATACGACGAGAGGGAGTGTAACTTCCAAGGAGGAAATGCGCCGCAGGGTCTAAGCTCGAAGTGAGAAGGTCGAAGTCTAAGCTCGAAGTCTATTAGCTATAACAACGGAAAGGAGATACTCAATTGATCTAAGGCGAGATCGAATCGATAGCGAAAGGAGGGAAAAAGGTATTATCGAAGGAATTATTATTAAAGTTAATTAAAAAGAGTTGTTGAGTTATTAAAGAGTTGAAAAAGAGGAGAGAAGGAAAGAGACTCTCTTATAGATATTAGGAGGCGATTGTAGGAGAACAAACAAGCCAAACATACTAAGCGAGCCAATTGCGACTCGCTAACATTGAAGCTTTGTTTGAAGGTGATGAAGTTGATGATATTAACGTCGTTGAAGGACGATCACGTGAATAGAAATAATTATTTTGATATACGTAGAGAGTTGGTCGCAAATCGCGATATTAGTAGGAAAATTCATTAGAAGGTACATATATTTAAATAAGAAGTATTTTAAAAACAAACTCCTAGCCAATATAGCTAGTTAAAGTTTCCTTTGACTTGTTATACGCGTCGCACGTGAGTTAAATCTAACTATCCTTCGAACTTTGGGTTTGAGATAATGAACTATGTTACGAATTGAGGTCTATTGACCGCTGAGGAAAAATAAAGAGAAACTGATTATAAATACTCTCCCAAATTAATTTGATACTTGAATAAGGTACTCAGCTGACCTGAATTGAAATCTAGGAGATATTTTTTTGCCTCGGTTGATTTAGGGGTTCTGCCGCGTTTCACCGCCTGATAATCGATTACAATCGATTGTTAGTAATCAATCACAATACTTAGCCGATCGTAATCGATTACTGATTGGTTCGATTAAAAACCGCACTGGGTGGATACCTCTGTCATCGCTCCATCTGGGTATAAATGGCCGGCCGAAGGGGCGAAACAGTTATTTCACCTGGACCTAGAGTCATCATCATCATTGCCCTAGCTATTCTAGCTTTATGTCAGCCAGAAATTCTTTTTGGCATTCTGTCAGAGTCGCTATGGCTGCTTGTCATCCCCATCGGTCTTTACTGTTGGGCAGGTTACAGCTTCTTAGATCCAGAGGGCATCTTCTTTCCGTCCTCCGAGTGAGCACAAGATGACGCGGAGGACTGAAGCATTCTGTGGCGTTTAGTTGACCTTCGTTTCTTAATTAGAGTTCAATTACAATATTCTTGTACTTTTTCTTCTATTTGAGTGCATATGAGTGGACGTTGAAGCTCCCTAGGGACTTTATTTTAGTTCAGAGTTACAACTGGCTTATATCCGGCCGCATTCGAACATTGCGAAATTCTACGCGATCAATGCAACACATATCAAGGCATGGAAGCAATAGAGGATAATCAGAGTTAGCGTGTCTCCTAGCGCCTCCCTCAAGCCCACATGTCGGCACATATTTTCTTCCAAGTCCCGTCCGTCGTCTGCAGCCAGAGCCAGAACGAGAGGATTCTCAGTCTCATCAACTCGGGGGACGAGGGCCTTTTCTAGCGGAAATATCGTGTGCGCCGGTCTCTCCTCCTCCCTGGACACCCTCCACTAGTCTTGAATAATCGCCCGGGCCGTGGCTTCCGTTGGGAATAATAAATCTTTTGTCAACTCGGGTAAATGCATAGAGGAAGATAATGTAGGTATCGATGGTGAAATCAAACAAGTAGAAGCAGGTCTTCGAATGATACCAGACAGGGTCTGAAACAGGTCGTGGAACGTACTGAATGCCCGCCCGGAACGCAGCACCGAGAGACAGTAGCGTTGAGGAGATGACGAGAATCGCGATCTCATATTAAAACTACCTTCTCCAAAGTTCTCTCTTGGTCGGCTGGTGGGTAGAGCGGCTTCGAGAGACAGAAAGAGAATGGGCAGAAAGGCAGCGACTGCAAAATAGGTAGGGCCAAACAAGAGGAGATCCCGATCTTTACGCAGGATACTCACGTCAAGGGTGTAAAGCCCTGGACGACGCCAACAACGAGGATGATAACCATGCAGGCAGTCACACCATAGTAGAGCTTGAACAGCATCGAGAACCGTTTCGCCCAGCCAAGATGTGGATGCGTTGCTCGGATTACACGCTGCGTGAGAATGACATTGATAATGAAGAAGATGACGACGCCAACAGCAACAAAGATCCACAAAAGTATCAGCTTTTAACTCATATGTAAGATTACATGGCGTCAAAGATATCGGGGAACTATCCAAGCCGCTTGTAGCAGACTTACTTGCGAGGCGATGGCAACAGAGATGCTGCCCGGACGCGAGGCCCATACCAAACGCATCGTGCATGCCATTGTTCGGGCCATGCAGAAGCCAAATACCATGCCCGACATGATAAACTTGCGGCCACGACGGATATTAAGTTAGAATATAGTCATATGCGTAATAGCACCCAACACAAAGATAACCAAAAACACCGAAGCGATGGGACTATCAAAGGTTGTGGTAGGCTGTCCACCCAATACCGCAAATTCCGCGGGGTATGGCGCATTTCGTGGTATTATCTGGGGAGTCCGTCAGCCGTCAGGGACAGATGAGCTCGTAGCGCCAAAGAACTCACACCCATTTTGAGAGTCAGAACAATATCCTTGACAGAGTGGAATGGGAACCGGGATTCGTAGCCGAAACAGGCCAATCTGCGCGAGCAAAAGGAGGAAAAGGAGGGCAAGTAGGGCGTCTAACGCACAGTCTGGCCAGAGAAGGATGGAGCAGAAAGAATGTCGTGCTCGTCGAAGCGTCATCCAAATGCAATCGGTCTAGACATTTATATACTATGTATTACAAAGGCGGAGAAGCAATAAATACAGGGGCAAAATGTGGAGTCGCTATTCATAAAGCAGTGAAACATCTGGAATTGAAGGCTGCAAGCTGTTGTTGACCAGTCCGCATCTGTCAACTTAGCGACGATTTCCTATATCCGGTCGGAGGAACATCCGTCCGCTAAATTCATGACTACCGACGCTCTAGATTTCCAGAGCTTGATTAGCTCCGAATCTAAGAGAGGCTACGGCTCGCCCAATGCAAGAACCAACATTATGTCGTTTTGCATAAATGTTGGCACAGTTGGCCACGTCAGTTTGCGGTTGCATGCATGCAGGAAGACGCCTAGCTAGGGGAATGCAGATAGAAGACGGACTAAGAGGCTTTATATCTGTGGCCTTCTATTCACACTATCCAGCTCGCCACTGCGGTTGGGGGTACTTGCGGAGTCTTTAGAGCTTGGCTGTGACCGGAGGGTGTAGCCATGTCGAGTCAATTTGTCACTGCAGAGGTCGCAAAAATGCGAATACCATAGAGTTCGTTACGACAAACCCTTATCCTTTTGTGGCGTACGAGACGACGACCGCGCCGGCGCTGTGAGGTAAGCAGATTACCCCTCATGATTATTGATCGTGCCGCTTTGTCGTGAGGTCACGAAGAATCGTCCTTTGGCACCTTGTTAAAACTTTGGGCATAAGGTGGGCCTCTCACATTTAGTTTTAAAGGAAGATCACCCTCGCTCTTTGCAGGTAAATATAGGGAAACATTTGCTTTTAAATACTGTAGCCAATCATACTCTCCTGAACAGAAATGACTGCCGAACGAGTTTCGACGCGAGTGTTCGCTGGTGTCACCATTCCTGATACGCCGCTGATAAAAAAGGCCCTTGAGTTCGCTCGCAAGCACCTGGAAGACTATGGATACAATCATATCTTGCGGTCGCTACTCTTCGGCTTCATTATTTCCGACAAGATTCCCGAACTGGAGCGTCGCGACAGGGAGGCTCATGCCATTGCGGCCATATTGCACGACCTGGGCTGGGACCGCACTGGGAAGCTCGTATCGAAAGACCGTCGGTTCGAAGTGGACGGCGCTGAGGCAGCTCGCGATTTTCTTCGTCGTGAAGGGGTGACGGCGGAGTGGGACGAGCATCGGCTGCAGCTCGTTTGGGATGCTATTGCTCTGCACGGCACTGGCACCATTGTCTTCTACAAAGAGCCTGAGGTCCAGGCATGTGCACACGGCATCTGGGCGGACCTACTAGGGCCAGATCGACTGCCTCACGCATTTCTGACGTGGGAAGAATACAACGCAGTTGTGGCCGAACTACCTCGACTGCAACTAATGACGGAGTTCAAAAGGATCATGTGCAACTTATGTGCCACCAAACCCGAGACGACGTACGATAACACTGTCGGCGAGTGGGGGAAGAAGTATGTTAAGGGTTATCATCCTCAGGATCTCGTGCAAGACCTCTTAGACATTGGCTTAGACGCTCTTTGAAACGTCCGATCATGTGGTTCAAAGCAGGTGACAGATTTAATTGAGAGCCGAAGGCAGGCAACTTGGAGAGGGAATATAAGCTCAAGGGTTGAGTGATGTTTAATCAAAGATATAGTCCAATCATAATCTAACCAACAATCCTCTCAATCCTCGTATTTGTCGCAGGCAGCAATTGCCGGGTAGAGCGTTTGGGGCCAAGTATGAGGAAGTCGCTTTTTCGCAAACTCCTCTTTGCCCATACCCTCGCCATCGATCCCAAATACACATCCAAAGTCAAAGACAAGATTGTCATATGTCGTTTCGGGCTTGTATTCACAGAGACCGCACATTATCTGAAGGAATTGCTCCTTAAATCCGTTGCGGGGAAATGCGCCGATAACCTCTTTGTATTCATCGACGGTAATCAGCCCACTAGGTAAATCGGGTCCGAAGAAGTCAGCCATGACCCCTAGGTGCGCAATTAAGACTTCGGGCTCCTTGTGAAGTGCGAAAGACCCTGTGGCGTGCAATGCGACAGCATCCCACATGAGTTGGATGCGGTGCTTGTCCCAGCTGCCTGAGAACTCTGTTCCTTTGAGATACTCCCGAGCCATATTTGCACCGTCGACTTCAAAGCGCTTATCTTTGGACACCAGAGACCTGTCCGTTGCCCAGCCCAAGTCGTGCATAATATTAGAGTATACAATGAGCTCCAAGTCGAGTGGCTCACTGTCCGCACGTGGAAGCCTTTTAGACACCAAAACAGCAAAGTAGGCGCTGCGAATGCAATGATTGACAGTAATAGTACTGGTAATATTCTTCAGGTGCTCTAAGGCACCCAGAATTAAAGGAGTAGCGGGCAAATTGATGCCGCTTTTAGGGAGGTCAGGAAGAGAGGAACTTAGAGACATGCTGGGCGGCAGAATGAGAGTTTTCTCAAAGGATCGGTTGTAAGGTATGCGAAAGCAGTAGCATTTCCACGGGGAGAAGATCAAGACTTCACATCGTACTTATACTGTCGTATATCTATGCCGGACCTCTAACAGTTGGTGACGACGAAAGCATTTAATTATAGAAACACGGACATGGACTAACTGCTCAAGGGTTAAGTCGCCTTTACGCGTGACGAACTCATCGCGCATATCCCGTTTAGGGTAATACCCACCTCTTCTAACCTTTCGTTTTGATCAGGGCCTAGAGCATACCACTTAAACGGGCTTCCTAAATTCGAGGTAGTAGACGCCTAGACTCTACGATACAATAAAGCTAGGGATTTATTTACCTAAATAGGAATTTAACGCCATTATCGCCGTAACTCAGTCTGACGCCACGGATATAGAGTTAGTTCAATATCTGCGCGAAATACACGCTCACGTAATCAGTCCTGTAATATCTCTGTCATGCTTTTCTGCCAGCATGAGTAACAGTTCTGCCATTTGAATCGGTAGATCAAAGCTGAAAGTGGCATCAGATTGTAATCTCATAGGGCAAATAATTAACAAAGAAGCCTTATCCGGGTAGTCCATAATGAAAAGAACTCATGCCGCCCTGAGATTGCTATTAACCTAATAGATTCTGCCGCGTAGCTAAATCCGAGGGCAGGACGCTGCACCCCTGAGCCTAACTGGTAGGATCTTCCGGCTCAAGATCCAAGGCTGCAAAGCGCTGCAATCAACTTCACGGCAATCGAAGGTGGGTTAACAGGACGGCGGTAGCTGACAATTCGATCAACAACACCACGAAAAAACATATTACAACCGCATATACGTGTTGTCGGCGCAGGAAAGTAAAGGTACACTTCAAGACATATCCTCGGATTCCGTTACCAGTGCCTAGGTGCAGTAGACGCAGCCGTTAACGATTTCCGGTGTGCCCGTAGTGTGACGGTGACACTTAGTGGGCTAGCCGATGGGAAACCCGAAGGCACACGAGATGAAAAGTTACGCGCAACGTGCAAGATTTCAAAGATAACTTGGCACTGAGTGAATACGTCATAAGCCCAATGTTGGCACGGCAGCTGACAGCTTAAGCATATTCACTCAACAGGTCTTGTTTGAGGGCATATAAATCAAATTGGAACTTTTCCTTAAACTAATCAAAACGGGATAAACACGAACCCAAGTCAGCGCCAGCGCACAAGTGCACTTTCGGCCGCCTACACGCCTGGCCTGAGCTTGGGCTGTACTTTTTGCAACACCGAATCAAGTCGCTTAGTGGATTATTATCCCGAGTCTAACTATTGGAAAAGGCAGTAGAATCCAAGATGAAACCATTTTTTATTTATTTTTTTGGGCAGTGTGCAGCAATTTTTCTTGACCCACTCCGGTTTGAACGGAGTGAATCTGCCATCTCCCAGATGGCTGACGTCCGCTTACCATCGAGCCGACCAGTGGAAAAACTAGGGAGTGTAAAGATGGACAAAATTCTGCGATGTGCAACAGACCTCGGGAACTGCTCAATTATCAATCAGCGATTATGCCGGATTCCATCACCATTTCCTCTCAGCCACGGAAGATAGCCGCTAAGCAGAAGTCCTCCAGCGTGGCGGCCTTATGAGAAAGCAGTGGGGAAACCCAGACAGTCTGAGACACTTCTAGTTACGATATGCAACAAATCTCGATAAAGGCTGCCGCGGCGACGTGGTAGTGGTTTATATGGGAAATAAATTAATAAATAAAGATGCAATATCCAACAAACACATGCCTAGATTATGATTATCTGAGAAGAGAGCACTGCGCACCTGCGCACTTGCGATGTGCAACAAATCTTTGGGGAAGGCCGTTTAAGCGAGCCCCTTTTTCTGATCAGATGACGGAGTACCATGTAAACAAATCTGCGACATGCTACTTAGAGTCGTGTGGACTGTGAATGGAGTTAGGGGAGACTGCTCCCAGTGATCGAAAATCCCTTCCCAGAACAAAGCATATCAATTTTCTCAACCACAGCGTCAGCGAGAGAGATAGCATCCTGAAGAATTTCGTGAAGTACTTTTCATGATACAGCAAACCTTGGGGACTCCCCTACGAAGCCAAGAACTTTGTCACAACGCCTGCAAATTGTTCTGGTTTCTCAACCATAGGCAAATGCCCCGCCCCCTCAATAATTTCATACCCTGCCCCACCTTTCCCATACGCATTTGCCATGTCCTTCATCGTACCCGGCAAAACCCCATCTCCTGAGCCCACAACAAACATGCCCTTAACCTCACTGCTCTTCATTTCCTCCTTCAAATCATACTCGAACAGCGCCTCGACACTCTTCTTAAATCCCACGAGACTATTTGTCTTGACCATCTCTTTGACTTGAAGAAGGATTTTCTCCAGATCTCCTCCGTTATATGATTCCTTTACGAACCACCGTCTGGTGGTCATCTCCGCCAACTCCTCGCCGACAATTGCTTCGCCTGAGGAGGCAGAAGCCCCTTCTTTTTCCGCAACAGCAATACGCTCGCCCCACACTTTACTGTTGCCCGCAGGACTCTTCGAGCTCGTATCGCAACTAACAAACCTCCCCACTCTGTCTGGATATTTCAGCGCCGTATTTAACGTCGTTGCTCCACCCAACGAGACTCCAATCACCGCCGCTGCCTTCTTGACTCTCAACGCATCCAAAAGTGTAATAATATCCGAAGTCAAGACATTGATATTAATGGGATTTGTACCGCATTTACTTGAACGGCCTCGTGTAAGGTATCTCAGGACGCGGTATTTTTTGTTTTCCGATACGGAGAAGAAGGATGCTAGGAAACCATCCCATATTCCCCAATCTACCAATATAGAGTTACTGAGCACGATGAGTGGGGCGGAAGGGTCGGCGGACCCTTCCAATCGAAAAGGGAGTTCCACGCCGTCGGACGTCGTGACCCAACTCTCCACCGCCCCGGCACCACCAAATCCCTCCGGAAACGTCCTTGTCTTCGCACTCTCCGGGTCACTTAACTCCCACTTCTGCAGATTCGGCGCCAAATATCGGGGAGCAGGGCCAAACGTATAGTATAAATCATACACCCTTCTCCGCTTCTCCTTCACCACATTGGTCATAATCTCATTATTCCACTTCGTAGTCGTCGCAGCTTTGAATTCCTCCCCCCAAAGCCCGTTTTTCGGAGCGTATTCGTGCAAGGCTAGATATTCGATTGGAGCGTTGGGATCGATGGAACTTGTGACAAAGCGTCGTGTGCGCAGCCAGCCGGGGACTTTGGAGAGCATGTCGATATGTTCCTCCCTATACCATTTATCCAATTCGGCTTTCTTGTCTGCGCCAGGTTGCAAGTTCAAAAATACCGCCACCATCACATTTCCTTCTCCCTCATTCTCCACCATTTCCAGCTTTTTAAATGAAGGAGATTCTCGGGATTCAATAAAATCGTATAACTTTCGATCAACCTTT
Source organism: Gamarada debralockiae (assembly GCA_002803225.1). Classification (NCBI taxonomy): domain Eukaryota; kingdom Fungi; phylum Ascomycota; class Leotiomycetes; order Helotiales; family Hyphodiscaceae; genus Gamarada; species Gamarada debralockiae. The sequence continues at coordinate 16,790 of NXFV01000058.1, read as the reverse complement.
ATCTTCGCCATCGTATCGCTCTCTCGTTGGGATTTCACCGGCGGATCGCGGAGGCGTAGGTACGCGTCTTTCGTGAGTTCCGCCATGTCTGTGATGTCGTAAATAGCCATCCATTCTGGGTTTGTTTCGGAGGGAGGAGAGGAGGAGGAGAGGTCGGAGGCGCGGTAGCGGAATCCGTTTGTGATGAAGGGAAGGCGGAGACGGGTTGGGCCGTGCTCGTTGTTGTACCAGTCATGGAATTGGGAGTCTGTTAGCCCAGAGCCAGATTTAGGCTGCATTGTGACGTAGAGGATGCCTGGTTGTGCCATTGTGACCGTTGGGTTGGGTTTCGTGTCTCGTGTTCTCACGCCTTAAGGAATTCGAATTGGTAGAGTGGGATATCGTGGCCTTGGTTTTGGAGTCGTGACCCGCAAAGTGAAGCTATGCTCCGCTCTATCGTTCGACTTCTGTGCTGATGATGGTACGAAACTTCAATCTCAAAGTTTCACGGTATCAGTATTCGGAGAGTTCGAGATTGAGAAGATGGCATGGGAGAGATCTTAACCGCAAGAATCCTCTCACAATCCGGAACCTTCACCACCATATTTTATATAATCGCTCCCTTAGGAGGGGCTGACGTAGCGCATGCAGACGGCGAACGTCCACGGCGAAGGTGCGGGGTGCTTTCTCGGTATTGAGGCCGGGTAAAGAAATTTCCAGGGGTTTGTGGCTGAGATTCTTTTTTGGCTTTACTATGGCGATTGCACGTGTTCCATCTCACATGACCAAGCCCCTTCCCACTCTCAAGCTCCATGGTGTTGGTGATAGGGGTTTATGTTGGTTTATGTGTATGGATCTAATCATACCAAATAGCATTCATACCAAATCCCGGCTCCTTAACATCACAATGCGCCACCCTTCCAAGAAACTCCTCATTCCATTTATAAATCTCCAACCAGCCCTCCTGATCATCCGTCAAAGCAACCCATTCATCACTCCAATCACAAGGACTGACTGCATTTGAATGTCCTCCGCTGGTAGGTGTGGGATTTAGGCATATTTGGCGCTCGATGTTGCCTGCGGGCCCAAGGGCGAAGGCAGCGATGTAGCCCGTGAGATTGAAGGCGTTGGCGCGGGAGGTGGCGTAGAGGTATTTTCCGGAATGGGAGAGCATGCAGACGTCGCTTCGGTACATTTTGGGGTTGGGTATTCCTGCGTTTGTTAGACGGATAAAAGATTGGGACAACTAGGGAGGGGAACGGACCTGGTGGGATCAGGGGGTAGGTTATGTGTGTGAATGTTGGAATGTGAGATTGTTCATCGATAACATAGACTGCCAGTCGATTTCCCGCTTCCATCAACACATAAAGATAGTTACCGCTAGGATGTATAGCCACCCATCTTGGATGATCCCCTGGCGATGGAGCTTCGAGTGCATTGACGAGAGTCAGGTGACCAGTCTCCTTGTCCTTCTTGTGAGTCCAGATTTTGTTGGCTCTCAGATCCGCTGAATACAGATACGTCTCTGTGGGATCGAATACCATTCCGTGGATACCGGTTTTGGGACTGTATTCGTAGTTTTGAATATTCTTTTCCAGGCCTCCGTCCTTGTTGACAGAGAATACATTCCCGTGACCTGCGTGGTCGTAGAATGGATTTCCATAGACGTTGTAAGGCGGTTGTTTTGCTGCTAGAACGAAGATGGCTCTTGTGTTTGTATCGGATTTTGATGCCATTGCTAGATCAATTAGACCGAGTACATTTCAAAGAGAGGAGGTCCTTACGATCATGTTCCATTGGAAGTGAAGCATTGTGAATGATCTCTGTAGGGCTCTTCACTGTATGACTTGACCATTTCTTCATAGATGCGCCATATATCTGTTTCTTTGCATGCTAAAAACTTTCAGTTGCGAAATTCTTTGATATGAAAAGAGGTGTACTTACGTCAAAAGTCATCCACGAGATTGGTTCATCCTCTGGAATGGGTGTTCTCTTGATCATGTCCAAACTCAAAGTTTCGTCGTCAAACTCGAACGTGAATATAGCTCCTGGAGGGGTCCATGTCCCCACCATCAAATGATGCTTCATTCTGCGTTGAAAAAGGGGGAGGGGTGAGAATGGAACCTTAGGCGAATGGAAGAACTTTCTTCTCAGCATGCAATTGAGGGTCCGTGAAAAAGGGGGAAAGGTCTCGATATCTCTTTAGATAATTTCTGATCAATTGAGAAAGGAGAAGGAACAGAACTTCGTAAAATAATTAAAGAGAGTTTTCGCAATAATCTGAAATGCGAATTTTGACTACAGAGAGTTTGAGGCCGTTTCACGATGCCGAACGATGCAGCTGTCAATGGCTGGGGTGGTCTGAGCCAAGCCGGCAAAGTGGGGGGCCAGATCCGGGGAGAAAACGCGGCAAAGAATTTACCACGACGGGAAGACATGACGGTAACACGAGGAAGTCACCATTCACTCAATTCTTGGACTTCATTGGACGGACATGCGACCTCCACAGTATTCCCGACAAATGGTCGTGATGCATTAGAGAGCAGCCAGAAGCCGACTGACGTGCCGCTGTCAGCCCCTGCGCCGTCTTTTCGCCTCCAGTGCGCGAGATGGGACGAAGAGGGGTATTTTTTGTCTGCTTACCTTTTGGCCGTCTCTTCCTTGGTGGTAGGTATTAAAAGGTAGGAGCCCACCCTTCTCATTGATTTTCTACATCAATTCAATTTTCCTATCCTCTCATAGACAGTACCCTTCAGTACATACTAATCTCATCCTATTAATCAATCTTCTTCTTTCCTCATAATCGCAACAATGGCCTCCGCCAACCCCGCTTCAAGATTCGACCCCAACTTCACCAAACATGTCATTGACACAATCGGCCCCAAGACTCCCGCCCGCGAACGATTTGTTCTCGGCGCACTCATCAGGCATATCCACGACTTTGCGCGAGAAGTCGAGCTCACAGTTGATGAGTGGATGTTGGGTGTGGAATTTGTGAACTCGATTGGTCAGATAAGTGACTCGAAGAGAAATGAGGGACAGAGAATTTCGGATGTGATTGGTCTGGAATCGTAAGTTATTTAGTGAATCTTATATTTCTTTGCTTCCAAAATGGACTGGATTCTAACAAACTATCTGCAGACTCGTCGACGAAATCGCCCACAAACACATGTCCGAAAACGGCACCGATCCAACCTCCTCCTCAATCCTCGGACCCTTCTGGTCGCCCAATGCTCCCTTCCGCGAGCTCGGCGGCAGCATCATCCAAGACCCCGCACCCAATGGGCACCCCTCTCTCATGCACGGCAAGGTCACCGACCTGGCCACTGGCAAGGGAATCCCCAACGCCATCGTCGATATCTGGCAAGCGTCCTCGAACGGAAAATACGATTTCCAGGACCCCGAAAACCAAACTGATAACAACCTGCGCGGGAAGTTCAGAACGGATGCGAATGGAGAATACCACTTTTATTGTTTGAAGCCTACGGCGTATTCACTGCCTACGGATGGACCTGCGGGTGTGTTGTTGAAGCTTTTGGATAGACATCCGATGAGACCGGCGCATATTCATTTGATGGTAAGCCTACAACCGACTCAATACAATGGGGGGGTTTTTTTTATTGTGGTCATGAGCTAACGTGCTGTTAACAGATCTCACACCCAAACTACAAGCCAGTAACAACACAAATCTTCCCTTCCGACGACCCCTACCTCGAGACCGACACCGTATTCGCCGTCAAGGACGACCTAGTTGTGGACTTCAAGCCTCGCAGTGGAGACAAGAACGCCGAGCTGGATCTCGAATATAACATTATTCTTGCGCCAAAGTCATATGAGGGTACTACTTCGTTGTCGCAATCTACTATTGGGCTTGAGTCGAGACTTTGAAAGGGTAGCAAATTTGGCGCATCTTTTTATGGGAGCATGGGTCACGGCTTTACTGTATATATGGGAATGATGATGTTTGATTTAGCAGCATGGCTTTTGCAGATACACAAAATTGATGTGTTCTTTACTCTTAAACTCACACTTCTGTCTGAAGCTGCGTGCGTAAGGATCTGGGAATCGGGACCACACCCTCTCGACGTCCACATGTCCACCCGTGGGGCCATCTCCACGTCCCCACAAATCCTACCCTTCCTAGAACCGAGAACGCCACAATCAGGAGGTTTCCCTCCAATCATAACTAGTAGATGTGTTCTCCGGCACTCCTCTCAACCCCCCCAAAACCCATACCGCGGAACGATGGTTCCTTCAAAGTCTCATCAAACCAACGTTCAAACTAGGGGGTAAATCCGCCTCCCTTGTTCCCCAATCACTCTCTTTTGCGCCGAGAGTTAGTTCCAACGTCCATCCCTCCCTAAAGAACTCGTGTCCTATCCAGCTCTTGCTATACGGCTTACCGTTGAGCGTTGCATTTTGAATATATATATTCTGATAGGTTGGGTCGAAGTTCAAATTCTTAATTGTTGAAACCTTTTGCGTGATTGGGTTTTTGAACGACACAGCCTCGAAGAAGGGAGGCGAGATAAAATATACGTTTTGTCCTGGGTTGGGGAAGAGTCCTGACATGCAAAACGCCGTAAAACTAGCCATTGCTCCGGTATCGTCATTCCCGGGTAGTCCAATAGTTGAGTCGTTGAAATAGGAAGGGATATAAGAGTGCACGCGTTCAGTGGAGAGGGCGGGTCGACCTGCGTAGTGGTATAGGAAGACCGTTATAAAGGACGGTTCGTTGCCAATGTCTGTTAGGCCTGAGGTGTGCAGAAAGTTCAGGCGTGCTATAAACCTCTCTGGTCCTCCTAATATCTCAATTAAAGTGGAGATATCTTGGGGTACGAAACTGCATTGTGTTAGTTGGTATGTGAGTTTGGTGTAGCTGAAAGACTGGGGATAGGAGACGAGTGGTCAGGGACGTACAATTGATACTCCCAAATCGAATCTTCAAACGTTTCTTGGGGGTTGGAAGTTAGGGAACAGAATGAATCGAGAGGACTGCATAGGATGGGATCCTGGAATCCCCAGGTTCCGTTTAGGTACTTCGGCTGGAAGAACCCCGTAAATCCCGTATCATTCCCATTAATGAAACTCGTTTGATCCACCTTGAAAATGTTCTGCCAATTCGACGCTCGGGAAAGATACTTCGCATAGTCATCTTTTCCAAGACCCTTTCCAATCGTCGCCACGCAGAAGTCATTGTACGAGTATTCCAAAGTTCTGGAAATACTCCTCGAATTTGTCCCGAATCCAAGGTAGTCGTAATCCAGCGCTGGGATGTAATTCAATGCCTTCCAACTCATGAGACCGCCTCGTCCTTCCACCGACCAATCTAGGGGCTCGTTCTCCGCATCGTTAACTACAGCTTGGTATGCAAGTTCCCAGTCGATACCGGTTAGGTTTTTGAGGTAAGCGTCAGCGAGAACTACGTCAGCGTTGGAACCACCCTGTGTGAAGCCTTTGCAGAGACTCATGCGGCAGTCGGGGAGCCAACCGAGGTGCTTGTAAGTATCCAGAAGACTGCGGATCATCTCGGAGAGGGTGGCCGGGTCGATTATCGTCAAGAAAGGGAGTTGAGAGCGGAACGCGTCCCAGATGCTGTTGATTTGTCAGTCATCGGGAGATGGGATATACCGCATTCATTTGGAATGCAAGATATTAATCCTTCCATCCGTTTCAGCTATCGAAGACGTCTACTTTGGATCCCCTACAGGGTATCTCTGATGTTCCGTCTTTTGATCACTGAACAACGGCGAACGACCAGGTCTTTTACAGCTAAGAGGGACTCTCTTGAGATTCCAGATCGCTCATACGGATTTTGAGGAATTAATAACTCAAATTCTAATAAATGCGGTATGTGATGAAGGAAGACTTACCAGTAGAAGGAGTCATAGTACGGGTCACTGCTCTCCCATAATGGGTTCTCGTCCGTGTAGTTCTGGGGAGACATCATAGTTCTGTAGATTGCGCTCCAGAAGTTCGTCTGCAGTGAATCGTTCACTCCGCCTGTGTCAACCGATATTACGCCCAGCTTTTCCCGCCAAACATCTTCGGCGCTCTTTCGAATACCTTCGAAATCCCATTCCGGCCCCGGAATTTCATTTTCGGCATTCTGACAAGCTTTGTCTGCACTGATGAAACTCATCCCGACCCGTGCACTTATCGCTCCATTCGCACTTGGACTGAAGCGTATCCAGGAGCCCGCTTCAATATAGAACAAATTTATACCTCGAGTAACAAAGAGTTCTTTCGGCTCAGTCCCAGCACGGTTGTTGACCCAGATCCCAGTATCTTGAATCGAGGACCCAGCAAAATCAGCGCAAAAATGAAGGACGAATGATCCACTTCCGAAGCTGGGAAGGAAAGTCCCATTCCCTTTCATCCTTCCACTCTCGTCGACGGTGACTGTGGCATTCTGCCTGCTAGCGTTCAAATCCGTCAAATCCAACAGTATCAACGGACTTAGAGCTGTCCCATTGCTCATATGTTCTAGAGGGAAAGTGAAATGGTATAGCGCAGCATGCTTGGTGACCGTCATCTCAGCATGGATCCCATTCACCAGATCCAACGCGAAGTATCCTGGACTAGCAACCACCGAATCGTTGACATAGTGCGTCACTCGGGCTTCTTTGAGGAAATTGCAATTATCAAGAACATTATCAGGGCAGTATTGAGGGAAGAGAGGGAAGTTCCCTAAAGATGGGTTGCCTCCTGTTCCAGAATCGTGCATGTGCGAAAAACCGGTCACATTGCTGCCATCCGTTGAAAAGCCGCCTGTGTTTTGCCCGTCGACATCGGCAACTGCCTTTGCCATGCCAAATGGAAGGGTTGCACCGGCGAAGACATTCCCGCCATTGTCGGTGCCGATTAGTTGGTTGATGTAGTTGAAGACGTCAAATGTGGAGGAGTTTTGGGCTGCTGCGACTAGCAGGAGAGAGGAGAGGGTTAGAACGAGAGCTCGTACAGATAAATGCATGTTCGATAGGTGACGAGAAGAGTAGTGATCATGCCTACTCAGAGGATATTTTGGAACAAACAAAGACGAATGGAAGAACAAGTGGATGTTGCAGATCGAAGGTAGATTTCACAGGCCCATGCCTGCAAATGGCGGGGTCGAGAGATATCGTAATTAGCATCATCCCGACCTAGCCTAACGCAGTGTTACGTTACTGAAGTCTTGGATGAAATGATGCAGGTGCTGAGAAGAGGATTCGGAGTATTTCAAGTACCGAGACCTTCCTATCCGGGAGATGGAATTGGAGATCGAAAATTAGGAGGGGGTTGGGTATTTATGTCAGGTACGGTGGCCCGTGCGGTCAGTTACCCCGCCCTGAGCCTTCTGAATTGCTTCAAGATCGAACCCTCCACAATGTAGGGCTTTTCTTCTTTAAGTGTATCAAGAATAGCTTTGACGGAAGTTAATTGTGCTGTGAAAGCAGCCCTTTGATATACCCAGGGAGACTTTCTCGAAACACGGTCTCTTGAGCTACTTCCTCTGCAGGCCGTGATCAGTCTTGATAATATCAGCCGCCCTCTCGGCAACTGCATAAACACTACTCTGAATATTCGCCCTTGGAATAATGGGCATAACACTCGCATCAACAACCCTCAACCCCCTAATCCCATACACTCTCAACCTCTCATCAACGACCCCTCCCTTCTCCCTCGGCAACATCGCGCAAGTGCTAGTCGGATGCCACATACTCAATGCCCTCCTCCTCACCAACTTCTTCGCTCCCTCTAAATCCGTAAAATATGCATCCTCACCTTTCCTCTTTCCGCCTTCTTTCAGGATCCTCGATCGGAATGGCTCCGTGGAGGAGATTTTGAGCATGTTTTGTACGTGACGGGAGAGAATTTCTAGGTCGATAGGATTATTGAGGTAGTTGGGGTCAAGGACGGGCTTTTGGTGGGGAGACGAGGAAGCGATGTGTACGCTGCCGGTGGATAGTGGTTGTGAGAGCATTGCGCCGATGGAGACGAACTTTCCGGGCTCAGGGTCCAGTGGCAAGTCCATCACGTCTGCTTGTGTAGCTACGGTTAGGAATGCACCTGAAGCTTCGTCCTCACCTTCCAAGATTTTCCTAGCGACCTCAAAGTTGCCCTCTGCTGCCGGGTTATCCTCTTTGGCGATGTTGCTGTCAAGGAGTTTCTTGAGCTTGGCTTGCCCTTCTTCCGAGATGAATTCGATGACGGGCAGATATGCGAAAGATGCCACACCTACAGAGGTGAATAGGCCACTTCTAGTGCTATTATATTCCGCCATAGCTGCTTCGATGACCTTTGGATCCTTTCTCGCGAGATCATCCAATATCTGGATTCTGTCTTTGGCTTCGAATGACATGCTGCAGAAAAGATGGTCTTGGAGATTTTCTCCGACATTCGGATTGTCGATAAGAACTTCAATTGCGTGAGAGCGGAGTAGCTTTGCGTCCCCTATGCCGGAAAGTTCAAGCATTTTGGGAGACTGAAGCGATCCAGCGGCCAGGATGACTTCTTTTCGGGCTTTGGCTTCTTTCATCTCGCCATCTTACTGGAATCGTATCCCTGTGGCGATGAGTTCCTCTCCATCCTTGCTGAAGAGGATCTTCTCTACTAGGCATCCAGCCAAAAGAGTCAAATTCTTGCGATCAGCGACCGGTCCATAATATGCCGTGGCAGCACTACTCCGTTCCTTTTTCAGAGGATCCACACTCAACAAATTTAAAAACGCTCCCGTCGGCGCCCCAGAAAAAGGATCTCCCTTCATCTCATAGCCCAATGACTTGAACGTCTCGATCCAAGCCTTCTGAATGGGATCGTTCAAATGACCTGGGTACGAAAGCTGTAGTGGTCCCGATTTCACGGGACTCTTCGCAGCCCATTCGATACCAAGGTACGTGGCAATTTCTTCTACTGGCACTTTGAGCGAGTAAGACTTGGCGTAGTAAGGCATCATGGTTTCCCAGTTCCAGCCTGGATTCCCGAGAGTTTCCCAGGAATCGATTATCGTTCGTGAGGGGGGCACGAAAACCATGGCATTGATACAGCTTGAGCCGCCGAGTGCACGACCTTGAGACAGGTGGATTTGTCATCCATTGAGTTCAGTCTAAAGAAGGATATCAGTTCATACTGTCAACATTCGAAGGCTGGAGTGATTGATTACCTGTAGCTCAGTTCTGAAGTCCCAATCTGCTTCCGTCTTTTTCAGCGAATGATGTAAAGCTGGTGTTCTTGCTCGAAGATCTTCGCGGTGATCTGCGCCGGCTTCGATGATGAGTACTGAGATGCTGGGATCTTCTGAAAGACGGGTTGCGACAACGAGGCCAGATGTCCCTCCGCCTACGATCACGAAGTCGTACTCCTCGGCCATCATCTCGTAAAATTTCTAGGGCTGCTCAGGAACAGTTAATGGTGAGAGTCCATTGTCCTTTTAAGGACTTTGGGTCTTGAGTGGCTTACATATCGTTTCGAGGTCGTCCTCAAAAGTTCTGTCCATCAGGCTTAGGTACAGTCATCTCGGATTCAATCTTACTCCGAGGTTACACCCAGCGCTGATCTTGAGCAGCATACCCGTCCGACTATCCATGAAGCTTACCAAAGTCGGCCGATATTTACTAAATCTCAGTTATACGTGGCGAATTTTTGAAACTAAAACAGCGACGGGGCAATGGTCGCAAAATCGACTGTGCAGCACTCTTTTCCCCCTACCTTCGTTCGAACAAATTCGACTTTCTTAATTTTTAATATTTTATTATAAATTGAGATTTCTATTATGATATTAGTGGTTTTATAAACAAAATATTGAATTTTATCAATTTATAATTACGTTGTGATTTTATATACAAAATAGTTAAAAAGTGAAATAAAAATTCGTGAGTCGACAGGATAAAAGAGTGGGCAAGTGATTAAAACCCACCCGGTGTAAGCACTAAGTGGGCTTACACTGGGTGTTAGCTAGCTCTTAGTTAGCCACCTTAGCTGTATCGCGTTTTAGTACGCGCCCCACGTAACCCTAATGATTTTCTTGTATTAAGGTCGCGCCTAACCTTTATCTTTCTTTTATTTATTTTTATCTATTTCAAAAATTAGTTAAAATAAACTATCTTGTATTACTTACGTCTTAACCCCTTTTTTTATTCTTATCTCTTTAGCTACTACTTGCTTTATAAGCATACTATAGTATAGCTTTATATATCTCTATTATCTTAACCCTATATAATATTAATATAGTTCTTCCTCTAGAGGGAACTTATAAAACTATAAAGGCTCTTAAGAAAGCTATTAATAATTTTATTAAGCCTTATAGCTATAGTTTTATAAAAGGAAGGAGTAAGACTATACTAAGGAGTAATTAAATTAAGACTTACTTTTATTGTAATTAGTACTACGACCTTAGTAAAAGTAAGAGCGCTTTATGTAACTAAGAGTTATAGTCTTATAAATATAATTACTAATTCTTAGTATTAGCTAGTTAGATAATTTGTAAGATTAGTTAGTAGTTAAAATATTAAGCTAAGGCTTTATATAGATAGTATAATTATACTCCTAGTACTTACCCTGCTATATACCCTGTCTATTACAAAATAAATAATCAAACTTAAGTAATCTTTTAAGCTCTTTATAAATTAAGTAAGTAGTTAGTCCTTGAGTAAGGAAATATAATTAACTAGTATTATAGGCATTAGCCCTTAAGAGTAACTTGAATTCTTGAATTAACTTGACCTTACTTTACTTCTTCTTTTATATAATATTTATAACTAAAATATATCTTTTTATTAAGAGCTATATTAAAGGTTATCTTCTATAGAAGCTTTATTTAAGTACTTAAAAAATAACTAACTCCTTTATTATATACTTATAGACTAAGATAATAGGGTTTAATACCTATTTATAACTCTACTAAAGTGTCTAAAATACTTTTAATTAAATTATAATATTATCTTAATAGATAATACTTATAAGATAAATTAGTTTAATTTATTACTCTTTAATATAATTAATTAGTCTTTAATTTAATTTATACTTATCTTTTATATTATTTACTAACTATTCTTAGGAGTTGACTATTAAAGGAAGACCTTCTTTATTAGATTTACTTTTCTTTTTAACGAATTAAAGGGAGCCTATAAATAAGTATATAAATAAGTTAAGGAGCTTTTTATAGCGTTAAGGACACTAGTAGTAGTTATAGGCCCTATAGCTATTAGTACTAATTACAACTAAGTACTTTAGAATATAATTACTATAGTCTTTTTAAATAGTTCTATCCTTTTATACTCTTAGTATATAAATAAGAATATTTAGTAATATTATAGGCTAGAGATTATACCTATAGATAATTAAAAATAATTCTTATAAATATAAAATAGTATTATCTTTTTAAAAACTAAGGATAAGTATACTACTCGTTTAGCCTAGTTTAAGATTAATTTTATTAATTAATTTATATTAGTTTAATATATTAAGAATATATAATTATAACTTAAGAGGAAGAAAGCTTTAGTATATACTTGGACTAGTTAATATCCTTATTTTAATATTACTATTACTTTATATATTAAGGTTATATATTAGTTTCTTAAACGATATATTCTTAATTACTTAGGCAATCTCTTTAATACTTAAAAAGATATTAAACTAGGCATATAAAAGTATATATATAAGCTTGTTATAGCTAATACTTAAAACGAAATTCGAAATAACCTCTCTCTTAATTAGTATATATATAGTACGTGTTTTAGTATAATTATAATACTAGTACTCTTAAAGGTTAGGGACTATATTAATAAGATAAAGAAGCCCCTAAGACTATATATAAGCTCTTTTACTAAGATAATAGGACTACTATATACCTATATAATTAATAACTAAAAAGAATAAAGCCTTAGTCTTACTTTAGATAATTTTTATTTATATTAATAGTAGAACTAATATTAAATATAACTTAAACCCTTTATTCTTAAGCCTTTATAAATTATTAGTAAAGAAGCACTATATAAAGGTATAAAACATAATATAAAGGCTATTCTATTTAGCTTTTAAGCTATAAAAGAACTATAACAAAGGAAATATAATACTTATAGTCGAACTAGTTATAATTAAAGGAGTTTATATTACTTTCACTACTTTACTTAAATAAGTTAAAAACTTAAATTAAATAAGTTAGCTTTAAATACTATTATAGTAGCTATAAATTCTATAAGAGTAGCTAAAGATACTATTATAGTATATCTTTAATATACTATAAGAGTAATAGAGGCTATACCTACTAAAATATTAGTTAAGCCTACTATCTCCTTTAAACTTAAAGTTAACTTTTACTTAATTTATCTTAAGTAAGTTAAAATAATATATAAGTAATACTTAGTAGCTAAAAAAGAATACTTAATAGCTAATTCTAAGGTTAAGGAGTTTAACTATTATATAACTATTAGCTTAAAAGTATATAATATATATAGCTGGAGATATAAGAGATAATAATTAAAGTTCTACTAGTGTCTTAATATATTTATAAAGATACTTATTAAAAGAAGACTTAATTAGACTAATAAAGAGATAAATATAGTCTTAGACTTTAATAGAGAAAAGGAGTAAGAGATCAAGAGAATAAAAGAAAAAAGATAGGCTATTATAAAAGGAAGGAATACTAAGAGAGATATAAGAGGTATATATAATAGGATTACTAGGTATATAAAGTAAGAGGAAGCTTAGTACTCCTTTGTTTATAAGTAAAATTAAAGTTTAATTTATAGTTCTTTTTATATATTATGTTTTAAAACTCTTTAATAGTTACCTTTAAAATCTTATTAATTTTTAAGTAATTATTACTTAATAATATAATAGTACTAATTTAATATTAAGCCTTAACTTAATATATAAATTACCTTTACTTATTAGCTTAAAGTCTAAGGTTTTAAGGCGCTAAGGTAAATCCCTAGATTATATATAATTCTTATAATTATAAGAACCTTGCTTAAGTTATGTATAATACTATAGGTATTATAAAAGGAATGAAATATAAGTATAAGCGCGTCCTAATTATACTAAGTATCGCACGTACTCTTAGTAAGAGATAAAACAAGAATAATATAAAACGAAAGTTATAGTACTTAAAAGTACACTTAAATATATCTAAAAACAAAGTAAAAAACTATATTATATAAGTATTTAAGTATTTAAGTACTATCTTAGCTACGAAGGCTATTTATATCCCGCTAGCACGTGATATTGTGGTGGGGAAATCGGTCACGCTGATCGCTTAGCTGGATGTCACGTGCCAGCCGGGCATATTTTGTCTTTTGCAGCTAGACTAATATATAGATACCTATATATATATATATAATTATATAACTTGTTTTCTAATATATTTTTGTAGTACGTTTAAGTATATAACCTTTATTTTATATTGTTTTTGTTTTATCCCTTACTAAGAGTATATATAATATACAGCGCAATTAGGACGCGCTTATACTTGTATTTCGTTCCTTCTATATTAGTAATCTATATAAGGAGCCTTTTTTGTAGTTAAGTAAAGGTATTTATATTCTTAAGTAAGGGATATTTACTTTATTTGCTTTAGTTCTAATACTTTTAAGTTATATAAGATAGTTTAAAGGATAATTATTTTAGGGTTATTATATATTTTAGGATATAGCGCTATTATATAAGAGAGCTTAGTCTAACTTAATAGAATTAAGTTTATTAGATTAAGTTGTTTTATATTTTAGGTATAGTTTAAGACTTATAATATAAGTTATAGGTACTATAGACAAAGAGTTAAAATAGTTTTAGTTATAGGTACCTCTTGCTAAAGTCTAAGCGGATTATAGATAATAGCTAATTTTATAAGAAAAGAGATAAAAATAAGTAGAACTATAGTAAGATCTATAGCTTTACTTAAGATAGAGGTCTAACCTTAGAAGGACTTAAATAGTATAATAGAGGAAAGAGATAAGTATTAGGAAAGTCTCCTAGGACTTTATTAGGAAGGATAGAGAGGTATTAAAGAGTCTAGGAACTAGGTCCTAATTATATTTTATATTATAATTCTCTTAATCTTTTATATTATTATAAGGTTAATATTTAAAGAGGCTTTTATCTTAAGTAAGAGATAGATAAAGGGCTACTTAGGACTACAGAAATACTATAATATTAACCCTAAAGTTATTAAAGCTTCTATTTAGAGTAAATAAGTAGTATTAGTTTAAAATAAGAATTAGAATTAAAGGGTTAAGGGTTAAGGGTTAAGGGTTAAGGATTAAGGGTTAAGGGTTAAAGGTCTAAATATTTAGAATTAAGCTTAAGGGAGACTTATAGGGTATAAGGTATAGCTAAGGAAAGGGTAAAGAGTTAAAAGAAAGAGTCTTTGCTTAAGGGAGCAAAAAGAAAAGATATTAATAATAAGACAATTAAGGATAATAAGATAATTAAGGACGATAATATAATTAAGGATAATAGATTATTTTCTTTTGTTTTCAAGGAATATATAATAGAGCTTCTTTATTAAAGAGGAAGTTATTTAATTATAATTAAGGAAGGATAATATTAATATTATTAGCCCTTAGGAATCCTTTATTAACCTCGACTAATATACTACTATTAGGTAGTACTTTAGAAGCCAAGAAATAATAATAATAATTAGGAAACTAATAAAGCCTATAAGAATAATAGTAATTAGACTCTTTTATACCTAGCGAATCGATACTTAAAATACCTTCTAGTAACTTAATAGATTTAGTTAATATAGACAATATTATTATACTATATATAATAATACTTACTTTTGCTTTAGCTAGTCTTATCTTTAATAGACAGGGAGCTATGTAATAGGTTAATAAACTCCTTGTCTTCTTTAAAGACTAGAGCTATAATAGAGAAGATAGATACAAATAAATCCTTTGCTATATTAATATTGCTCTTTATAATAATATTAAAGTAATACTAGAGTATACTAATAAGCTATTTAATAAGAAGGCTTTTTTTATAGCTCTAAAATAGAAGTACTAAGACTATAATAATAACTATACTAAGTATACTTGTCCTTTTCTAGATACCTTAGTCTTATTAGTATAGTATAGATAAATTAAATTAAAGGACTTTATTAAGCTCTTTTATTAAGTTTCTATTAGTCTTAAGGAGAGAAATCTTTTTAATAATATAAAATAAGTTAATCTCTTTCTCTTTATATTACTAGATTAAATTTACTTTAAGATTATTAAGAAATATAATATAGACCTAGATAATAAGAAAACTCTAGTATATATTAACTTCTATAAGACTACTATTAAAGTCTATAAATCTAATAAAGTAATTAACTAATATAAGAAAAGCCGGAATTTAGTTATATTAAGCTTAAAAGCTAGTACTATTAATAATATCTTAAGAGATCTAAATATTTATAAGAGGACTATACTTAATAAGCTAAAAGAGTAACCTTTTTAGGTATTTACTTTAGATTAAATATTCTTTACTAAGTTTAGTTTAAATACTAGGACTTAAGATTTAAGAGATAATTTAGCTTAATAATTAAAAGAACTATATATTACTTAGACTAATATAATTTGTAATATCTAAGAGGAAATTAAATAAGAACTTTAAGTTACTCTAGGTTAAAACAACTCTAGATACTATAATTAAGGATACTACTAAGGCTAAGGGTATAAAGGATTTTATAGTAAATATAAACTAGACTTTAATTAATAGTCTTAGGCCTTTTAGAACTAAAGTGCTCCCGCTAATAGTATTATTAATATATTAGTTGTTTATAGAGGTTTTAATAGAGAGAGATATAGTAATAGTACTAGACTTAACTATTATACCTATTATAATATTAATAGAAATAGGAATTTAGAATAGTATTTATATTACTATTTAAATTAATACTTCTAGCTTTAAGAGCTAATTTAGAATAGAGTTTATTATAAGAATAATAATAGAAAGATCTGTCTTAGACCTTAGAGAGAAGATATAGAAGAAGCTATATTATATAGTAATACCCCTTAGGTCCAATAGATTATTTTAAGGACTAAAGGAATATAATATAACCCGGATATTACTTAATGAGCTAATAATATTTAAGTAGAGTAAGATCAAGAATAAGAGGCAGCCTAGGTATAAGTAAAGGCTAATATAACTAGAGCTAATATAATTTTACTTTAAAGTATTATAAAGTAACTAGAAACCCTAAAGCTTTTAGTCTAATACTATTCTATTATTAATAATAATAGATAAGATATTAATAATCTTCTTAATAAAAGGATATATACTTATTCTATAAAAGTAGACTTTAATTCTAACTCTAGAGAATAAATAACTATTATAGCTAATATATCCTAGGCCTATATTAAACCTAAGACTTCAAGTAATATAGTTTAATCTAAGGTTACTAAATATACTAATTAAAGTAAAGTATAGAAGAATAAGGCTAAACTTTAGAAGAAAATCGAGGTAAAGGCTAAACTACTTAGACCTAAAGTATAAAGGTAATCTATATATAAGCTAGAGGACCTAGAGGATATAAGTATTAAGGAAATAATTAAGGTAATTCTAAGGCCTAATCTTTATTAGGAAATTAATATTATATAGTCTTTTAAGGAATTTGACTAGATCTTATCTAAAACTATTACTAGAGAGCCTTAGTGCCGAGCTAAGCTTATAGTACACTAACCTAAGAAGTCAAAGGGATATCAGGACTTGATTACTTAATTAGATAGCGGATATCTTACAGAAGCTATTTAGGACAAGCTTCTAGCTAATCTAATCTAGTACTAGGAGCTATTTAAGGTCACTAATACTGCCCGAACTATATTAAAGTCTCTTATCAAAGGAAAGTC
>NXFV01000055.1:0-18197 GCA_002803225.1 Gamarada debralockiae | reverse complement strand
TTGTCTTTTGCAGCTAGACCTATATATAGACACCTATATATATATATACAATTGTACAACTTGTTTTCTAATACATTTTTGCAGTATATTCGAGCATATAACCTTTGTTTTATATTATTTTTGTTTTATCCCTTACTAAGAGTACATGCGATACACAGCGCAATCGGGATGCGCTCATACTCGCATTTCGTTCCTTCTATAATATCTAGCTAAGCGAAGTTAGTATTAACATAATCGATTTCCCTACTATATTTGTCCCCCCTGACATTTATACTTGCCCTTAAGTACTAAAAGAAAAAGAAAAGGAAATTATATATAAAATAAATAATTAAAAGAAGTATTACTTTATTAAAAGAATCCCTATCTTATAATTACTATTATAGTTATGTAATTGTCCCTTGATAATATTAATATTATTAACTTTATTACTTTTAAACCCTTTAAACAAAGTAAATAATTTAAGTAATAATTTAGATAAGTCTTAATTAACTTATCTATTCTTTTATAATTGTTTTTAATTTTTATAAAAGAAGAGCTTTTTGAACCTTTTTTTTTTACTTTTTAATAACTTTAATAACTTTAATTAACTTTAACTTTATTAATAACTTTATTAATAACTTTATTAATAACACTAATCCCTTCCTTTTTATTATTAATTTGACCTTATTTTAGTTTAATTAAGTATCTCCTTTTTATTATTATTATTAATTAGTTTTAAATACAAACTTTGATCTCCTTACTTTAGCCTTTAATCTTATAGCCTATTTCCTTAGAAGTTATACTCCCCCTCGTTATATAAATAAGCTAATATCTTTTAAGGTCCTTTTTATTAATTTATAATGTCTCCTTGCCTTTGTAGTTAATATATTAAAAAGCTTCCTCTCTTTTCTTTTCCCTTTAAGTTAATTATATCCGCAAACCGGGAAAATAGCAGTTGTGGTCAAAGACTAGTCAATAGCGTCAAAAATTTTTTTGCGAAGGTCCCCTTTTTTGGGGGCATTGACTACCTACCAAAATTTCTTTGACCAGGCATTAACCAACACTAAATTTTGTATATGAACTAATGTTTTTCAAAGTACTCGAGTGGCCCGGGCATACCCTATTAAAACCCAGGCGTACCCTACCTTTGATACGATTTAATTATATTATAACACAACGCAATATAATATAACGTAACATTACATAGCAATTGCGCCTGATATACACGCGCATATAATTTTGTTAAATCAATTAATTTTGAAGTTTATTAATTATTAGCGTTGCGCCCTATTAATTAATATAGCTACCAAGTCTAAATAATTTAAGGAATATCAAAGGATAATTATAATTCCGATCCGAAGTCACGTGTTCAATCACGTGATATACCCAAATCGTCAATTGTATATATATAGTATCAATGACTAGTCTTTAACTAATTAGCAGTAGTTATTGACTAGCCAATAGTAATTGTGTAATTTATATTAATATCAAAGACTAGTCAAAGACTAGTCAATAGCGTCTCTAAAAAAGATTTTGATACTATTGACTAGTTTTTGACTACTTTGATAAGGTTAGCGATCAGTGATTTTATTGACTAATTTCCCGGTTTACGGATGTAAGCTAACTATATATATAAGTCTATCTTTACTTCGAATTAAGCTTCTTAACTTTTTTAATCTTTGTACTCTTTGTTTTTAACTTGGCCTTTAAATAAGAACCCCTTCCCTTCCTTTTCTTAAGTTAACTTTAAGTTAATAGTATATATAGTTTTGTTTTTACTTTAAATCGAACTCCTTAATCTTTCTAACCCTTAAATATACTCCTTAAATATACTCTTTAAATATACTTCCTGTCCTTAATTCGACTTTCGATTAAGAACTTCTCCCTTTGAATTAACTTCTTAACTTTTAAATATACCCCTTGTCCTTCTTTCTTTCTTTCCCTTTATAACTTTAATATTACCTCCTCTTGAACTATATCGATTGTCTTTACTATATAGAGATTAACCTTTCTTTAAATATATATACTCTTAAGTAAGTAAGTAAAGGCTTTATAAAGTATCCCTTTCCTTTTCCTTAGTAAAATATTAGTCTATAATAATATACTTAGAACTATATAAACGCCTCTTAAATACTTCTTCAAATATACTTCTTTTAAGAAAATATAACGTTTGGTTATAAGTCGCTTCTCTTAAGCCCTTGCTATAATCTCCCTTATAATAAGCCTTGGCTTTTTATGTATTTATATCTTATTAAAACTTTGTCCTTTCCTTATTATCTCTTTCTACTAAAGTGAATAGACCTCTCGTTCCCTTAGCTAATCCTTCTTAGACTTTTTAGGCCTTTTAGATTCACTAAATTCACTAGACTACTAAGCTAGCCTCTTCCTTTAGACTAGACCTTAGATTTCCTTTTGTCTTTCCTTTTGTCTTTACTTACTATTATCGTTATTCTCTTTCCTTTTTTAGGTCTAGTAGACTTAATATAACTTTTGTATTAGCTAACTCTCTTTTAAGCTCTTAACTTTATTAGGGGTTTCTTTTATATTCTTTTTAAGTCTTAATTTTATTTGTAATTTAGCGTTTTGCTCTTCCTCCTTGCCTTTACTAGGTATCCAAGTCCTTAACTACGCTCTTTATACTATAAGAGGTCTGAAATAGCTAGTACTAGCTTAGATATACAGAGATTCTTAGTGCTAGAGAATTCGTTCTTTGTTAATACTAAGTTAGGGGCATTATAACACGCTGTTTTTAGTACAATAGAATTAAGTTCCTGCTCTAGTAGTTCTCTTTAGAGGGCTGTTTTTGTGTAGTGTCTTTCTTAGTACTACACTTAAAAAGAGGCTAAGAATAAGTCTTACTTATATAGGCTGTTTTAGGCTCTTTTAGTCGAATTCTCGTTAAAGTCGTTAACTTCGCTATATTATATGTTTTTGTATATTTTTGAGATAGTTATTTAGTTAAATCCTTTGTTATTCTCCCCCCTTTATTTTCTTTATTATTACCCTTATCTTATATCCTACTTATTCTTAATCTCTAGGGAACTGAATATATTACATCTTCCTTCGCTTTGAAATTTTAAGTAATTAAGCTATCACAAGGTATTATTAAAGGGTCTTTTAAGAGCGGGATAACTTATACTTAGTGTGAGTCTTAGTAAGCGAAAATAGCTATACTTTAGGAGTTTACTACTTAACGAAAAGTGATTTAATTTTAATTATTTATTAAGGTATTTAAAGCTCTAAATTACAGCTATATATATATATATAAATTAATTTGTTATAATATTTGGTTGTTAAGTAACTTTGAAGTGATTATAGGGTCTTTTGGTGATGGCGGGGAGACTTACACCCGGTGTGAGTACTAAGCCTTAGCTCCCGCTTTTAGTACTCACACCGGGTGGGTTTTAATTACTTGCCAAAAGAGTGCCGCACAGTCGATTTGCGCCTGTTTCATTTTATTTACACTGACTTGTGTAGCACAGTAATATTTTGAGTAGTGGGAGTTTCGCGAGGCTGAGTCAGGTTTAGGTTTAAGACCACTCCGAACCTTCGCCTGCTTAGGACCACAAGGCTGGACTAAGATTTCTAAAATTCGAAGAGAAGATTTTGATTTTGTGGTGTTCAATTTGGTGCTCAAAAGTGTCGGAGTCCAGTTATCTAGTGGGAACGGTAGCAAGATCAGAAGTTGCAACTCTGCTGACGTTGGGAAAGCACACGTTCCCAACCAAAAAAGATGTAATGGAGGTGATAGGAAATCTAGTTTACGTAACAGTGATGCCTCCGTTCTAGTACTCCGCGCACACTGGGACAAAAGGAGAAGCTGCACTTGCAGGAAATCCTTGGCGACGCCTTCGGCGAATTCATCAGACTTCCATGATCTCTCATTCCACCCTACCACAATTACTTGATGGCTTTTCAAGCATTCCCCTCGCTCACCATCACTTCGTTCCTAACATACGCGGCCTCCAACTCGTCAATCCTCTCCTTCATCGTCGGCGGATTCTTCTAGTAAGCACAAAGCGTCACCAGCAAACAGACAGCCGACACATACATGCACATCCTCATATCCTTGTTGAAAGCAAGGATGAAAGTTTCTCGCACATAGTACTGCTCGATGAGTGTGAAATTCAGGGTTGAGATGGGTGAGCTATAGAAATCTGCAAGTTGGGTGGGCGAGAGAACGTTGGAGAGTGATTTGCCAATGTCGTCATTCAAGATGATCATGGAGGCTGTAACACCCACTGACCCACCGAAGATGCGGAGTTGGGCTACGATTCCTTGGGACACAGCTGGCTGTGTTAGTTTAAAAACCCAAGGTGGGTTCGAAGTGGGTGGCTTACCGTGATCAATAAACAGCACTTGTATGGCAGTGATAAACGTCATCGTCGAAAGAGAGATCCCAATCCCAAGACCCATGATGAATTTATAGCCAAGTTGAGCTTTCGTATGTGCTCCACTTTCGGGCAAGGTTAATAAAAGGCCGCATCCCAGAAGCATGAGAGTGCTGGCGAGATTTAGTGTTATGTATGCGTGATTCTTTTTGAACGATGCGCCACCTCCGATAGCAGACCCTAGAGCACAACCTCCAACAACTGGTAGCAGTTGGAGGCCAGATTTGACGGTTGGAACAACATCGACGATTTGAGCTCGTAGAAGGATGTTGACGACAGCCAAGAGAAGGACGAAGCCGGTGAGAAATGTGTTTCTGAAAAATTGAACTTCGTTAGAAATCTTGGTTCAAGTGTTCAGGATATAAACTGACATAAAACTAGACAACATGACTCGATCCTTCATCAAGCGGAATGGGAAGTGAGGAACAACCCCACCATCTGTTAAAAATCTCGGAGTCAGTAATTGCTCAAAGAGTCGAGAGATTAGAGCTAAGCGGGTTGTATGAGTTTTGAGACATCCTCTTTATTCTAAAAATATACTCTTTAGAAGAATTTTTGCTCTTAGAACTCGCGAACTCAAGCAGAATAGGAGAAGGAGCACTCTGATAAATACATACCTGTGGTCGGCGGGACAAAGCCCATTCTCATGCAACTAGACCAACCCAGGAGCAGCCGGCAATGGCGAAGGTCGCAATCACTACGGCACTCCTCCAAGAGTAAGTTCTCGCGGCTCCTTGGAAGAGCATGAACACTAGCAGCACAGATCCAGACAACATAAGCAGGCCTCCAACGAAATCAAGTCGACGCAGAGGAGGACTGGAAGCATTAGGGGTATGGAAATTTCTAGACCATACCACTGCAATAATGATCATTGGGATGATTGCACATGATCCACTGTAGAATGAGATCAACTCGAATTCAGCGTGGCAACATAGGAAGTTTGGTCTTACTTGATCCAAAAGATCCACCGCCACGACGAATCTGTTGTCAACACGCCACCAAGGGTAGGACCGGTCACGCCGGCGACTACCACAACAGCTCCCAAGATCGTCGAGATCAGAGGCATCATTGAAGGTGGGCTAACTTCTGATAATATGACCATAGTCATAGAATACAGTCCTGCGCCTCCAATACCTTGAAAGGCTCTGAAGGTGGTCAATTGATTCATGCTTCGAGACCAGCCACAAGCGAGTGAGAAAGTAGCAGAGATGATAAAAGCGCAAAACAACCACTATTTTCGGCCAAGGACATCTGCAATTCGGGCAATCATAACGGCAGAACCGACATCTGTTAGTGTGTAGGCGAGAATGACTCAAGATGAAATTCTAAAGTTTCCAAACTCTCCTGAGATGGTGTAGAGTGCAGTGGAAACGATAGCAGTGTCCATGAGAGACAGAAAAAGCCCCACGGAGAGACTTGAATACGGGTTAGCAAATTAGATGGGCTTTTCAAGGGGCAACTTACCATGAGAGAATCACGACAAGTCTCCATTTTGCAATGGTAGGTCGATATATTGGAATCGAATCAAAGTCGCTTTTGTTGAACTTTGAGGCAGCACGATGTTCTTTGACATCCAGGGGTGCCTCCGTGGAGACAGGCAATTCCTGCAAGGCAATTTCAGGCTGTGAAATGATTAGAAGGCTTCAAAGACTCGAAAGATCGAGGACATGTACCATCGTGACCGCAGAATACCCAGGTTCTAAGATTGAAATATGGGTTCTAGATAAGCTTGGACTGTTGAATTTGACTAACGACCTCGAGAAATCAAAATAGAGCCGCAACTTTAAACAACTTTTACCTCATGCTTGGCGCCATACCCCGGACCCCACAATAGTCGAAAAAAACGTCTTCATAGTACGAAAGCGGCCAAATGTGGCCGGGTCTGTGTACGTCGTAATCAAGGTTTGCTTGCGAATTCTATGCAAGGCTAGACCGAGGGAGATAGCCGTTGTTGGCTTCAAGAACAAGCTCAGTTGAAGCTGTTTAGGCGACCATGTATTGAGCTCTCGAGGGCATCCAAGGCTGTGTGCTTCGAAATCTCGAATAGGGCTGATGAACACGTGGAATATTGAAAGTTAAAAATGCGCCTCTTGCGCGCAGCTTTTCGCCTCGGCTTTTGTCACAAAGAAGAGAGATACAGCGCTACTGTATTTCAAATCGAAATATTCTGATGCGATTGGCACATTCGTGTAGAATTACAGCTAGAAGAGTGGAGGGGTCCGTAGATACGGGCGATGAAGCCGATTGAGATGTCAAGAGTTGCATTTTCGAGTATTTTTAGCGACTATCAGCCCTGAAGGGCAGAATTACAGGGCGTGACACACTAAATTTACACCGCCTAGTTCTGCTCCCGAACCAACAAGGGCGCCAAACTTCAAAGCTCACCTCGAAGCAAATTCCAAGTCTTCAACTACAACGAACACAGCTCACCCTCCTCATACCACAGATGACGAAGTGCCGAAACCGATTTTATTCGATTCCGAAAGAACATGGCTATCCTGCTCCGGAAGGTCCACATCAGCCAAGCTCTTCTTTCGAAAAGACGCGTCGATGTCCTCGAGTGTCTTCCCACGGGTCTCGGGCATGAAGACTACGCAGACTGCGACTGTGAAAAGACATGCGCCACCAAACAGGAAATACACTCCATATGATGAATGAGCGAGAAATATGGGAGTCGTGAACGCAACGATCCAATTGACAATCTGGTCTACATTTAGCAGGTTTCACACGCGTCACGAACATGAGAACTCACCCAGTTTGCGGAAAGAGACATACTCGCTGCACCTGCCCTCGTCTTGGGTGGCTGTATTTCAGAGACGTATACGCGAAACCCTACAGCCCAGGTTGCACTGAATACCAAGGCGAACAAATATATCATGACCACGACTACCCAGCGAGCCGGCCCTGATCCCTTTCCAGAGGCGTATATCGATCCCATTATCAGCATGCACCCGCCTTGCAAAATGCCACCGACAATCGTAGAAGTTGTGCGGCCCCATCGATCCGCCAGCAGGAATGCAGGGATAGTTACAAGCAGGATAAGGAGGGCTGATATACCAGAAGCGAGAAAAGATGCAGTCGAGCTCTTGAGACCCGCGGATTGGAAGAGGAGGGGAGCGTACTGGCTGCTGTTAGCCCAAAGTTGAATCACAAGAGCAGGGCAAAACGTACATAAAGCACTCCATCGATCCCACTCAACTGCTGCATTCCCATCAAGAACACACCGAGGGCCGTCTGTCTCCACACATCCTTTCCGAATATCGCAAGGATGTCTTTCATTTTTACACCTTCCGGTAGCTCACCATTGTCATTTTCCTCGAGCTTCTCTCTTTCTGCAGCCTCCACACCTAGTCCTTCCCATAGGGCAAGTGCTTCCTTATGCAGTCCTCGAGCGGTCATCCATCGTGGACTTTGGGGCAGGAACATCAAAGTCGATACGGTGAACGTGAAGGCGATGAGCGCCTGAAGTGCAAAGGGTAGCCGCCAGGAGAAAGATGATGGAATATTTACGCTACCATAGCAGGTGAAATATCCTGTGCAAATTCCAACTGTTGTCAGGAATTGGGGAATTGAGGCCAAGGTACCTCGAGATCGGGGAGGAGAAATTTCTGTGATGTACCTATAAACCTTCAGCGCCGGTTGCAACAAGCGTTGGATTGGGCCTACACGACAACAGTACTCAAGAAGAAACCTTCCCCTACGCCTTTTATAGCCCGCCCAACAATCAACATGGCCAATTTCACACTCGCACATTCTATTGCAGCACCGACTCCAAAGATCCATGCGCCAATGGCAATGGCTCTAGGTCTTCCCACCGAGTTCGCTAAGTGGCCTCCGAAGAAAGACGAAATAGCTGCCGGTATCAAGATGGTTGAGACAACGAGACCGTGTACTGTGGAAGAAAGATGCCCGAAAGTCTTCGCAAATTGAGGCATGGTCGTTATAGGTCCAATCGTACCCGTATCAAGCCCAAAAAGAGCACCACCAAGCGATGTCAAGATCGCAGCCTTCACATATTTTGGCAACCGGAAGCCCACCTGATATTTGTTGAGAGCCATCATTGACGTCTTCCAAGAGGATACGAAGTACAGAAAAACTCGAGTGAGATACAATTCCAAAGGAGATGAGAAGCTACATATACCTCACCTTCTTATCGGGTCCCAAAAAGGTACATAAGACCGGCATGTGAAAATTCCGTATTTTACTAATCCAGAAAATTTTCGGAGACTTGGAAGGTTTGTCGAGGCGCTGTGTGGGTCGAAAGTGGAATGAGTTGAGATAAACTTCCACTACCGAGTCGCCACGAAAAAGGGTCCCTGCAGGACTGAGCCGCGGGCAAAGCTTTTTGTTCGCCGCATTTACTTAGTTCATTGTTCATTCTAAGCTTATCTTTCGAATACGGCGCAGGACTGCTGTTGGAGTAAAGATCTGAGATTGGCGATTATTTCAATTAGTATCCTCAGTGCCTCAGGTCATTAAGGTGACCGATGCTGGTGACAGTCTTCTCCGAATCATTGGACAGAATGGGTCACCTAGGGTTCTCTGCAATTGCTAAGGTAAGAAAGAATGGATTACAACCCGCATGTCTTTAGTCGCGATCGACGAGGCTTCTCGGAGATACATCACTAATACTTGGTCATGGATAACCACAGCCGCTTAGAAACATCTCGACGAATTCCAAAGTTCAGCCCAGATATGACGATAGAGCTATTAAATGCGTGCCCACACCGTTCTTCAAGCACTTCCCGCTTTTAACGAATCAAATACATTGACAACGAGCCATGTCAGTACCGCCTTCAAACACTCTCACCCGCAGCACGCCTCACAAAGGCTGCCACCTCATCAGGCTTCACCAAGAAGGGGCTATGGCCTGTGAAAATCCTCTCCGTCGCCATCGGCGCACCTGAGTCCTGACAAGCCTTCACCATGGCCTCTTGAACGAAATTCGGAATCGCTCGATCATCATCGCATATCAGATATGTCGACGGAATTGTGCGCCAAGCCGCGCTCTTTGCGCCCACAAATTTCGTCGCATACGAATGGCGCACGAGTTTCGAAGCCCATGATTCGGCCAAGGAGGGAGGCAGGTCGTGATAGAAAGTTGAGATGGGAGTTTTGGGCATCACCCAAGGTTCCTGACGCCTTAGTCAGAATCTGATACACTTCGCAGGGGAGATTGTAGGCTAGCGCACCTTCACATCGTACCATTCCGGTGCAGTCCCTCCAAAAGCTGTAATCAAACTCACGCCCTCCGCAGGCACGAAAGCACTCATATATGCAATCCTCACCACACCACCTTTCCTCCCCTCTTTTGCTCTCTCGGCTTTGCTCAGTTCGTCTAAAGCGCCAGAGACGATGATCCCGCTCCAACTGTGCGCGACCACCACGATATCATTACCAGCGTCTGCTTCGCCTGAAACGAGTTTGTGGATGGCGTCGATATCAGGTTGGAGATCCTTCACTGCGGGTTCGTGACCGACTGCGAGTAGAGGCTGGCCGATGCATTTGTAGCCTAGTGGTTCGAGCTTCGAGAAGACTTGGGAGAAGAATTCGGGCGTGTGCCAGGCGCCGGGAGTGAAGATTAGGACTGGTTTGACAGCCATGCCGCTCGTGGGTTGAACTTCAGGAGAACAAAACACAGACGCGAAAACCACAGACTATACAGACGAAGGAGTCAGAGACGCTCCGTCAGCTGAGCCGGGCTGACTCCAGGTATTTATCCTCAGCAATCGCTGATTTCCGCCGTAGTATGTAGGTACTTTAGCGCTGACTGCGGACAGGACGACTTGTGCCCCCGCAGCTGTCGCAATAATCTTCACCCCACCCTCCAGATTAGACATATGCTCTCTTTCTGTGCCCGCCCTTGCATCCGCCAGCTCGATTAGTTCCGCGAGCGAGTAACTCGATGCAGAATTCCGCTTATTTGTGCTGTCCCGGAGGAGAAGCAAACCAGCAATCGTGCAGTTCGTACGCCGCAAGTCGCGGGGCACAGCTATGCTTCGACGCGTCGTCCTGCATTGGAAGAAGCTCAAACATGTTCAAAACATCTCAGCCGCATATTTAGTAAAGAATTCCATCAATAACTATTGGTTGAGGAATACGAATGAGCAATGGTTACGGGAGCGAGCACTAGGAAGATTTGTCAGCCATGTTTCTCTAAGTTGATGATGTTTTATTGAAACAATGTAAAGAATTCTATTGGAGAAACATGAAGCATGTAAGAGTTTGGGCCCACCACGCACGGCTTACCCCACCATTTTACACCAAAAGTCACCCATTTACAATTAAATAATAAACAATTTTATAATAAACCTTTATAAAATTGAATTTATAATATTATGCACGATTGTGACGTTGGAGCTACTGTTTTCAGCAGGTTTGGGCGCTGTTTTATGCAGCCTCGAACCCTAAGAAACAACTCACGTGCTTCGGAGTCGGCCATCGGCTAGTGTTAGAGCAAAGGCGCTTCAAGAGCTCCCAAAACGTCGCACTGTCTGCGACCCTCTACAACTCTCGACTCTAATGTGCCCATTTTGGATCTAGATAATCTCTCTCTAAATACGGGGGCCTGTCGAATCAGACAATATTCTAAGGCAAAATCATGTATGATTGATATCTAAGGAGGGGAGAGTCGTGGGGTTGCCAGAACCCGACAGATATGGTAAATAACCCGTTACCATAGCAACAGTAACAGCATAAGTTTCATCTGACAAATGTGCAGTCTACTGTCCTTAAACGACCTTCTACAGACAGCGTCCTTTGTATGCTCACTTATATAAGCCTCATGGGCAATCCCCACACGCCGATTTATGTACTTGACGATGTTTTTGCTGCGCTCCCTCCTAATCTAGATATCACTACACTTAAGCAGGAGCGAGAGCAATTAAAAGCTAGGCATATAGAGTTCAAGGAACGGACGTAAAGACGGAAGTTCGGCGACTTACTATTGTAATCGACAGTGCCAAAAGAAGGTATCGAAATATTATCTCTAAAGAATACCAAGCAGATTACTTCCGCCACTACCCAGCAGAAGACGTCGAAAGGCAGAATAGCGAAAAACACGGGTCCTAGCCGGCTCAGGGTAGAGAAATTCGCTAAAAAATGATGGCGTCAATCTCTACGCTGATGGCGCTTTTTTCTACCCTGAGCGAGCTGTAACCCCGAAAAAACGGTAAGAGTTGGGGCCATTACTACCCGCCCACCCCACCAAAACACACCAAAACATACCCTTTTAAATTACTTACAAATCAATAACGAATTCAATTGAAGATCCTAGGCCAGGCCAAAACATACCCTTTTAAATTACTTACAAATCAATAACGAATTCAATTGAAGATCCTAGGCCAGGTTTTATAAATGATATTTACTTTATTTGTAATTCTTATAATTCAGAATTTAATTTAAACATTTCATACAAAGTTGTGAGCATTTCTTTTGCACGAAGAGGCAAAACCCCTTAGTTTACATACAAAAACCCCTAAAAGTCACGACTCACTGTATTCAAACCCAATACAAACAATCAATTCCTAGCAGAATATATATCTCTGAGTAATTTTTTGCTATGCGCTTCAGTTTCATAAGATTTCAATTAGCACTTGGTTTTTTGTGGACCTATCAAAAGTATGACTTTTGGTGTAATTCGCTTAGTGGGCGGGTAGCAATGGCCCCACTCTTACATCGAACTGGTGGTTGAACATCAAATCCTCAAATAGACATAGCTAGCTAACTTTGTTTTTACTTATCTCGCGAATATTACTCTAAAAGACATTATTGAGCGCTGGATCTAGGTCGCCACTCTTATGCTAGCCTCTATAGTCGCCGTGAAATGCCTCGACGATACCGCCGGCGCGTCGTCCTTCCCCTAACGCTTGTCATTAAGGAGGAGTCACCTGCTATCAAGCCCTTTTTACTCATTTGCAAGAAAATTTTGTGTATTTTATTTTATTTATTTATTTTTGTGACAGTATAAAGAAGACGTTCTCTCGGCCAACCAAGATAATAGACCACATTAAGAGGCACTTGGCTTTAGAACTAGCAGAAGCAGTGGCCTGTCAACATCTAGTATATAAGGTGGCAGGGTTAGTTCTTAACAATGTCAATCATTTCAAGAGCCATATTTAAGTCGTACACGGCATTGCACTTTGGGAACCACCCTATGTGGACTCAAGATAGGAGAGTAGTTGCATTTCAGGAACGCACTACCGTATAGGCCTAGGCTATTGACTCGAGAGGCGTTTGTGAGTTATAGAGAGAAGCTAGATAATTCTTAAACCCTTTTATCACCTTCTGTTCTTTTTTCGATTGTATATCGAGCCGCAAATTCGCTCGCTGTTTCTGACAGATCAGGGCAATAAAGATTTCACAGTTCAGTTTTATATAATCCAGGGCCAAAGAAGCTGATGTGTTTTGGGGTTATTCGCGTTGTGTATTATTAAAGGCAAATACAAGGTTAGAAAATAGACTGTGCATTATACTTCAACTATCCTACAGCTGTGACGGTGATACAGAACGTCTCTTACACGTCGCATAAATCTCTTGATTGGTGACCATATGAAAGGAAAAGACCATTCCGACGTAAATTAATCGCAGGACTACTACTCGAGCAGATGTACCTGCCGCTGGGTCGCAGCTAAAACGCAGTGCCTGCATTAATAATGTGCTCCTGTGATTTACGAGTGCGGCTCATAAAGCCTAGGACAACTATCCTCATAGTTAGTCAGGTGGGGCACCATTCCTATGACAGGAGAGACGACATTGGACTATGAGGTGATCGACGTGGTGGATCTCACAAGCCCTGATAAAGGGTCCAGTCATCTCTCGGCACAGAGGGGTTCCGCACAAGACACGCATTCATCTCAGAGTTCGTACACCACTAACGTTTCAAATAGCCACTTCTAACTCCAGCATAGAAGATCCGATACACGCAGAAGATAGGGAAAGTAAGCACGCTCTTCCAAATCTTGAGACGGTTCTTTCCGGCATGGAGCTTAAGGAGGACTGCCCGATACAATACTGAGCACAGAGGTAAGAGCTATGGACCATAACGGCCTGTGCGGCGATTTTATAATTCGTGAGCTTCAGAATCAAGAATGTTTGCCGGATTGCTAAAGTACTGATCAGCAGCCCTAACTACCCGCCGTGGCCCCGGAGAATGTCAGTATATCATTGAGCGAATTCTTAGTCATAATGTCGACAGGCCCAAGGGTTGCAAGGAAGACCTAGTCAAGTGGGAAGGATATCCAGACGAGAAAAATAGCTTGGTCAATGAGATACATGAGGATCTCGTTAAGGCTTACACTGCCACGGCCGAGAAACTTTTGAAAAAGCGCTGCGTCTAGCTCAGGAGGCGGAAGAAAAGAGTTACCCAATACCTTGTCAAGTGGGGAGGGTATCCAGACGATCAAAGCATCTGGCTCAACGAAGATAATATACATGAAGATCTCGTGGAGGCTTACTACGCCTATGGAATGACGTGGTATTTTTAGTCTCGGGAGACAGAGCTTGCTCCCCTAGACGGGGCCGCATCCGGCACCTCATTTTCAGTTATACTTATATGTCCTAGCTTGCGTCTTTTTCCGTACTGTGCATAACTGCTGATTTTATTACCAAACAACTTCAGGCTTTTTAACTTCTAATCAACGACTCAAAGTGCTGCAAGTACAAAACTGGATAAAGATAGGAGCCGCTTGGCCTTTTCCTCTGCTGCTTTCCGTTGTGCAGTCTTGGGAATTCTATACTCGCTTAGGATAAAACTGCGAAAGCGGGAATTGGGACCTTAATTGTGCATACCTTGCCCTCCTACAATGCATTTTGCTTTACTGATAAGTTCTTAATGCAGTTCAACCTGACTGATATCCATCTACTAGACTCATTAGTCAAGGCCACGTGCCATTCTTGCAAGTGGTCTCCAACCATTCCAAAGCGAAACTCAAAACGCGGCAAGCCTCCTCAACACGGCTGTTTCTGCTGCTTCTAGCAAGGCTCGTGCCATAGGTGGTGCTGCTGCTACAGCTGTTTCTGACATCACCGCCATTGAAGCGATGATCCTAAGAAATGTTCGCTTGGCACCAAGCAATTTTGTATTGGGTTCGAAAAAAAGTACGAAATGCAACGACTTGCCGTTAAATATTTCTAATATAGTACCAGAAGCGGTTACGAAATTCGTTGGCGACGAAGTCCAGTCTCTTCAGCCTCTCGAGGGGATTTTGGCAAAAGCAGTGTGGTACCCAAAAACCCAACTACTCAAGTATAATTAGAGTTGAGTTGAGTTGAGTTGAGTTGAGTTGAGTAAGAGTTTAAACTCAACTCAACTCAAATGCCACACTGGCCGAAGGAGAATGAATCAAACGACAGTGGCATGCAATTAATATGCTTGACAGCATTAGGACAATCGAGCACCGTGCTTCGAGAGCAGGTCTGCAAAAAGGTTAAAGCATGATTGAGATACTAGCTACCAAGGAAAGGAATGAATACATCACGGTCACATTTCAAATCGCTACGAGTCGCTCGTCGAAAGAAAATAATAAAGGAAAGGAGGTCCAAGGAAATGAGAAAGCAAAGCAACTATAACTTATACCCCATTCGACTCCCAACCAACTACCTTCCTTTTCTGCCTAAATTACTTCTTACGTTAAAATTTCTTCTACCAATTCGCCAACTTAGGCAGCCTCCCCCTTAAACTTCACCTCCGTGTCTCCACTAGTTCCTTCCGCCCCTCAAACGGCCATCCTGTGTTTCTTCCGCTGGTGGTCACGGAGCTTGTCAGCGCGGTGAAAAGCCCTAGAACCACGACGGTTGCACCCATGAACGAGGCAGGGGTGCTGAGGGATACCATGCTGTTGTCTGTGGCGAACGAGGTCACCCGGACGGGCGATTATTTTTCCACATCCAGGGTAGTTGCAGGCATGCGGATTGGTATTGACGTTGGAACGTCGCGATGCCACCCTTCTGGCAATGTGACGAGGCGCCGCAGGAGCAGTGAACATGCTGGTAGTATGAGTAGGCAATGCTGGGGCGGCGGGCATGCTGGTAGTAGTGGGAAGAGGCAGCTCATTGAAGCTTGTCATCGTCGCTTGAGGATCAATGGCTGTTAAATCATCCCACTGAGGAAATGATTTGAAGTTGACGAAGCCATTAGGCACGACGCTGAAGTCATTGTAGACACCCAAGTCAGGAAGCTGAATGGTTGGATCAGGTTGACCGTTTGCGATGGCATTGGAATGCACGGGAGGATAGTCGACCAAGCTCAAGGCGGGGATAAAGCATTGACCGAAGTCTGGTGTCACATGACTTGAGCTTTGAACAAAACCCTGAGAAGCTGGATCCCAAGCAGAAGACGCAATAGAGACATTGGGATTCCATCCATTATTCCATCCATTATTGGCAGTGCTCACAGCTGGCTGCTGAGATCCATGATTGCTCAGTGACAAGTTCAGTGACCAGATAGGGATATGCTGATCTCGAGTTGCGGTCGCATCCAGAATCCCCACAAGTGCCTGATTGGGGGAGGCATTATAGTTGGGAGATGTGACAAAAGAGTCGGCATCGCGATGATTTCCATCGGCGTTGAAATCGGAGTTTGGAGCTGCTAGGTCCCAAGGGTTCAACGAAAGGCTTGAAGCCGAGTCGATTGGATCGTCTTTACTGGACGCTCGCAAAGTGCGACCGAGTCTGGAGGCATACTCGCATTAGCGTCAAAAAAAAAATTTCTTACCCGGCGTAGCCGAAGGTATCGATGCGACCATTTGTCGACATAGTGTCGTAAACAAGAGGGGCGACAAATAAGAGTAGTGTGCGAAATAGGCCGACGAATAAGAGCGGAAGAGGGCGAAAGCGGGCGACCAATCAA
Organism: Gamarada debralockiae; assembly: GCA_002803225.1. Taxonomy (NCBI): domain Eukaryota; kingdom Fungi; phylum Ascomycota; class Leotiomycetes; order Helotiales; family Hyphodiscaceae; genus Gamarada; species Gamarada debralockiae. The sequence continues at coordinate 1,979 of NXFV01000055.1, read as the reverse complement.
AAAAAGTTAGTAGATCTCAGATGCTGTTTTTGAGTGGAAATTTGAAGAGGGGAGGCGGTTGTTTAATATCTCTGCCTGGAGTCGTGGGAGGGCGTGGTGCGAGTCCCACGCATCAGCTCAGCCCTATTGCAGGGGGCTACATACGATTAACCTCACAGTGCAAAGGTGCTTCCGTATCGTATCGCAGTAGACTAGTGCAGGGATCTAGCTCGAATATGCTGTAGAAGCAGACAACGATAACACTTGCTTTTTCAAACTTTGGCATCTTCAATCAGTCTACTATTTTCCTCACTCGCAGCCAACACCATCTGAACTAGCATTGCCACATCCACATCCTTTGATACAATTTTAAACCAACAGACATTATGCCAAGTACACAGAGAGACAATCGAGTCAAAGGGTTGATCAGATGCGAATCATGCCCTAAATCTTTTGCTGTGCGCGGACAGTATAAGTATTGCCCCGGTCCATTTTGAACCTGTCGGCTTGGCTTACAGCTTCTTTTTCAGTCGCCATCGTAAAACCCACACGAAACCATACCGTTGTGGTCACTGCTCGGTAGGATTTGCTCTAAGAAACGACCTTGATCGGCACAAGGCCAAACACGGCGGACAGGTCGATACGAAATTCTACTGTAAATGGCCCGGCTGCCTTTTCAAAGGCGCCTCGCGAAGGGACAATCTTTTGAGGCATATACGCAACGCGCATGGGAGGAAGAACGTCACAGAACGACATAATATGCAAGGTGAGGTTCAAGCGGTCTACGAGAAGTGCCTGAAGGAACAGAAAGCTTCGACAGAACGTCTGAGCTTCATGAAAGCTGTACAGAGTGGTGATATCTCAACGGCGATCCTATTGCTACAGAATGGGGCAGACATTGCAGAGAGAAATGACATAGGACAGACATCGCTACATATCGCTACGCTAAACGGGAACTTGGAGATGATACAAGTGCTATTAAAAGCGGGCATCGATATCGAGGCCACGGATAACAACAGCATGACGGCCCTTTACTATACAGCCAGGACCGGGAATGAAGCCATTTTACGGATTCTTATACAACATGGTATTAGTGCTAGCATTGCGAAGAGGAATAAGGATGGTTACACGATGCTACATGACGTCTCTAGTTCCGGCAATGAAGGAATTGTACGCCTATTAGTGGGCAGACTAGTGGAGCTTAATGCAGACGTGGATACACCAGACAATGATGGAAGGACTGCACTATACCGGGCTGCTACAAACGGGCACAGTGCAGTCGTGGCGATACTGCTGGCCGCAGGCGCTGGTAGTGTTGGCAGATCAAAGCCATCATTTACTTCCATTGAAAGCTCGAATCGTTACTGGACGGCACTACGAGCAGCTGCAAAGCGGGGTCACGAAGCAGTAGTAGATGTGCTACTAGCTGCTGGCTTTAAACCAACGAGCTCCGTCCTACAAACAGCTGCAATCAGGGGCCATAAAGCGATTGTGGAGAAGCTGATAGCTGCTGGTGCCGATGTCCATGGTACTGCTCCTGGATATAATGGCCGGACGGTACTCCGAGCAGCTGCAAAGCGGGGTCATGAAGCAGTAGTAGAGGCGCTTTTAGCTGCTGGTGCCAATGTCAATGCTGATGCTAGATATGGTGGCCGGACGGCACTGCAAGCGGCTGCAGAGGGGGGGCATATGACAGTAGTAGAGGTGCTTTTAGCTGCTGGTGCCAATGTCAATGCTGATGCTAGATATGGTGGCCGAACGGCACTGCAAGCGGCTGCAAACGGGGGGCATATCACAGTAGTAGAGGCGCTTTTAGCTGCTGGTGCCGATGTCAATGCTGATGCTAGATATGGTGGCCGGACGGCACTGCAAGCGGCTGCAAACGGGGGGTATATGATAGTAGTAGAGGCGCTTTTAGCTGCTGGTGCCGATGTCAATGCTGATGCTAGATATGGTGGCCGGACGGCACTGCAAGCGGCTGCAAACGGGGGGCATATGAT
>NXFV01000102.1:0-12002 GCA_002803225.1 Gamarada debralockiae | reverse complement strand
ATAGAGATAGTCTTCTCGATAAAGGCGCATTTGTACCGGCCACCTCCCTTAGTATGTCTCTTGAGCATACGCTGTAGTTGACGCTTTTGAACCTTTATATTATGGAATGGTATCTGTGCTTCGAGAGGCTGTTTTCGGACAGGATTTCGAGACGGCGAAACAAGCATCTTACAGGTCGCTTTCGAGACACGAGACTTGTGTCCAAGGATTGTAGACGTCGGCCGAGTCTTTCTCTTTGCAAGGGAACCCATATTTTCATATTGTTTCTTCCATTTTCGGCCACAACTCTCTGAAATCTTAACATCCTTCGAAATAGAACGTAGTGACTTCGTGCTAGTATTATGAGCTAATGCGTCGAAGAATTTGCACTTTCTCGTAGTAGTAGCTTCTTTGCCGGCAAGAGGTTCGGGGGATGGAGTTCGGAACGTTTGATCACGTAGTGTTGGCGCCATAGAAGAGGTTGAAGTGGTTTGTTTACATTTCAGGAGTATCGTCGATTTAAAAATCGGTGATTTTGGTCCGTGCGCACGGAGTAGTGTCAGCCACTGTTGCGTGCCATGATTCTGATTACGTGAGCTCAAGTCGCACCCAATGTTAATCATTCAAACAAGCCAGACCAATTCATCGGAATCAAAAATTCAATTACTCTTCATACGAGTAGTAGCCGATACTTCGATCGCCGACCGGTCAGCTTAGTCAAGCGGTGACTGCGTTGCCCATGAAGCCAGCCAAAGTCTCACATCAGTCCTCATTGGTTGAGACATCCCATAACTTCTTGGACAGCAGTTCTTTGCACCAGCATTTCCATGCTGTAAAATTCAGGGAATTATAGCTTCAATACCTCCTTACCAGGGGCGATCCCCGGGCTCGCCAAGAGTGGTATAGCCTTACCGGTGGAGTTTCGCCCAGAACTGGAACCATAGAGATCCACTTGGCATAAGATTGGCCTCAACTATAGGCAAACCCATTCCCAAATTCCAGAGAGGATGCGCCTTGCTATATGGGCTTCTTTGTTATCTCTTAACTCCATTTCATTCATCTTTTAAGTCTCAAATCGCTTAGAATGCCAGTAGAAGAGGTAAAACCCAAAGTCGAAATCCCAAAGACATGAACTAACAAGTAAAAAGCACACTCACCAAAAGGCTAAGAAAGAGGTCATAATCATCCGATAAATGGAAGCACTTCTCCTCAATTCCACCAACGCTACTCCTTCCCGGACTGCACCCACCTCTAAGGTCTCAGCCTCCAAAAGCAGAAGAGTTCTTCACTCTGGGTAATAGACATCCGATTCTAAACCCCCAGGCATCGATTCGAATGGAAGCAACTACAGGATCCCTTTCTCTTGCAAGATACGAATCTCATAGATGTAATTACGCATTTTAACCGCGAGAGGGTTCCTGAGCGACCGGTCCACGGACGCGGCGCAGGTGCTTCGGACACTTTGAGGTTAAGCACGATATCACTGATATCACAGATGCAGCTTTCTTCTCCCAGATTGGCAAGAAAATGCCTCTATTTGTGAGGTTTTCTACTACAACCGGAGAGAAAGGAAGTCCGGATTGGTCTGCGGGATCCAGGGAGTTTTGCATTCAAGTTTATACCGAGGAGGGCAATTTTGGATTGGGTATTTCTAGGTATCCCCGTCTTTCCCATATCAAACTCACACCTTTCAACTTGGTAGGCACACCCTTCTGCATATGGAAAGCAGGATTGTCCACCTTACTCGCAAACCCCATGACCCATTCCATCGCAACAAAGTCCTCATTGCCGGCGACGGGCCTCTCAGTGATGGTAAGGCTTTCCATGCTGCCGAACCAGGCTGTCACAAAACCTGTGAAGGCGACTTTGTCCATGTTCAGGATGTTGAAGGCTGTTAGAAAAGTTAGTGACAAAAGAAGTTAAAACCGAGGGGATGGGAAGCTGGAGCAAAAGAAGAAGGGGGTAGTGCATACATATGGCGCTCTGGGTAATGTTGTCGGAAAACAAGGCGAGGTTCTTTTCGGTGTCACCCCTCTTCATGCCTGCGTAGCTAGAGATGAATCATTCAGCTAGAGAAGCTTGACCAAAGGAAAGTTTGGGATTGAAATAAAGATACGAAGCTGTCTTACTACGCGACTTGACGGAGCTCGATGAAGGATTTGGATGCCATGTTGGGGTTCCATGTGACTGTTCTTTGTTAGAAACCTGATGTGGTTGTGATTACGACCATGAATTGGATTTTTAAACTTTCCTCATGATTCCCACACTTACTTATGCTCATTCAGTGAATGCTAACTTTGTTGAAGCTCTCAGGAGCTGAGACGCCTGGCTCCAGGGGTTGAATGTATATTAAATTGAATAAGCACTAAATATCAGGCAACAATAAATTTTCAGTTTGGGGAGCAATCGGCTGGCACTGGCATTGGCTTCAATGTAGAGACGACTTTACTGTAACTCCAAGCCGTTTAAGAGTGCAGAGTCGATTAGCGATGGAGAAATCCCTAAATCATGTCTAGAGTGTTCTTCTTTCAATTGGTACAGTGCAGAGTAGTTCTGATTGGTAATACACGCATCTACCAGAGTTTGTCAGTGAATGGGAGAAGCTTATTAGAAATGCATGAATGGAATGAGTCCGCGCTTCTCAAGCGGCCATCTGAAGACACCCTGACTAAACGTCAATGAGCCCTAACTTGAGAACCTGAACCCTGAAAAACAAGAAAATATTCAACAGGATATCTCCTAAATAAGTCAGGTTGGCTTAAAGACGTCAAACATGTCCGAGTGCGGATATCAATATGAATGATTCGACGACTTTGATGCCAGCATCAGAGATCAACCTCGAGACGAGATCGGGCCATTATCCACACCACGATTTCATTACCAAGCGCCATCTCCTGAGGTCTATGCCATATTCCTCTCCTTATACCTCGTCCGATGGAAGCCCATGATGCCTTTGGCGACGCATAGCAAAGGAGCGGGAGCAATAAATACTTTGTTCCTAGTATTCGTTCCCCGCTAGCTTGATCAAGAGTCCGCGCTCCAATATCCTCAGCAACCAGAAAATTAATTCGAATTATGAATTCTTGATCATTTTTTCGATTCAAATTTCGAGATTCGACTTTGGATCATGCAATACTTACGAACCTTTTAATGAGATACTGGTTGAGCCGAGTAGGAGGTCACGATCATTGAAGAGTAAGTGGTTTTCGAAGGGGGAGAAATATGGAAATGGAGAAATGGGAAGTACGCAATAATGTATACCAAAATCAAACATAATTACAAATCCCTATGTCTATTTTCGGGGGGAAGTCTACCGGCAGTTTACTTCCTCCGTTCTAGTAGCCTGTAAGCCTTTGCTATGTGGTACGTCCTAAAAGGGCAAGTGGGGTAAAGCGCGCTAACAGCGGGGTAGTTTCATAGCAGCCTTGGACCTCTTAGACATTCCGTGGAACCTAAATCCTTTGTAAACCTGACTTGATACATGTGCATATTTAATATGAGGTATTGGTCTCTGGATTTTAATCAATTCCTTTGTTTTGGTTTTGGGTAGAGATCGAGAACGACATGAAGGCCAGTGACCCTGAGTTGCGAATCATAGAATGAAACCATCAACTACTAGTCCTCACTCAAAATCTCAGTTGACTCTTAATTACGATATCGTTGTGTCGTAATGAACGCGTCTTGTCCGCTATGCTATGCTACATTAATAGAAAAGCCAAGGAACAACTCCTACCAAATCTTCCGCACCCAACACCCAATCCATTCCACCAAGCGCACCAGTGGTAGGGCCAAAGATATTGTGCACGAAAGGTACAAAATGCCGAAAGGGGGTACAGAACAGTACTAGTAACAGAGAAAAATATCTTCGTTCTTCCATAAACGATCAAACAAAGACGAGAAAATCGCTGTTCCATCACCGAATCAACCTGCACAGGGTAAATCCCATCTTAGCACTAGTGCACAATATGTTCAGAATGGTGGGCCTCCAACTTCTCCTCATAATTATTGATGACGCCAGAATCGATGTTCTCGGTAAAGACATCGACATCTGTCTTTGCGAAGTTTCGAGCGCTGACGCCGCGTTCGAAGAGTAGATCGAGTTCGGCGAAGGAACGGCCCATTGGCTCTGGCAGACGGAAATAAACGTAGATTATGCAGCAGAAGCAGATTCCGGCCTAGAGACTTATGTGAATGGGAGGTCGCAGGGAGAATGGAAGGAAAGACGAACCCAGAAGAAGCCGGTATAGTTGCCCCAGTTCCAGGCTCCGGGGTTCAGCATATATGGTGTGAGGACACCGCAAATTATACCGACGACGTTGCTGCTTCACGTTAGCAATCATAGACAAACTAGCAGACAGGGAGACGTACTAGATATTTCGCCCCAACACAACAGTCTTGATCTGGAGTCTTCTTGTGGACAGTTCGGCAACCAGCGAGTAACAAACTGTTCCAACCGAGAGTTGATAGAACATCGCCCAAACCAACATAATGCTGCCGGTGGCGAGCGATGCCTCTTTCTTGTGTGCGTGAGGTACAAGTCCAAGGAAACCAAGGATGAAAAGCATAGAGCACAGACCTATGAGGCCGTACAGGTAGAGTGATCTACGACCAAGGCCGCAAGTCATGAGAAACCAAGCCCCGAAGACCCCGACCATGTTGATGCCGTATTGTCCCAGAGCGAAATCGTAGGCTTTTGCTGGCGCCAGACCGGCTTGTTCCAGGAAATAACTAAGTACGAAGTCAGTAGAGTGACACGGAATTTTCAAGAAATTGCTTACGTGGAATAGCCGGAAAAGGAATTTCCGCTTAAGTTTTGGATGGCCCAAACCATGCAGACAATCTCGGTTCGACGTCTGTCGGTTCCTCTGAAGCAGTCAAGGTAAGAAGCACCTTGGGTGATCTAACACGGAATGTCAGCACATCGAACTCAACGCACTTACAGTGAAACAAACCTTTTCTTCCAAAGCCGTGGTATGAACCATCATAGCGATTGTCTCGTCAGCATCAAAGTCGGTATCCCGATTCAAGCTTGTCAGGCGAAGAAGGGATTTCTTGGCATCTTCAGTCCTGCCCTTTCTGACGAGCCACCAAGGTGATTCTGGCGCAAGAAGTACGCCTATTAAAAGCGGAACAGGCCACATCCACTGCAAAGAATAGGGAATACGATATGCCCACTCATCGGTTCGACCCAACATAGACTTGATAACTCCGATCCCAATAACTTGGCCAAGGCCCCAGCAGAAGTTCACATATGTCGTGAGGTAACCGCGCAGTGCCACAGGACAGACTTCGGAGGCGTAGGTGATAGTGAGAGTCTGGAAAACTCCCCACGGCTGCAAAACATTAGTCTGAGCTAGCTATCCTCAGAGACAGGACTACTCACAATACCGCAGAGAATCTCTGCAACCTGCAAGTCGATCACGGACTGAGCGGTGAAGAAGATAGCGGTAAATCCGATAATCAAGGTAAGACAGGTCATGACTGTGTAACGGTAACCAAAACGTTCCGATACCCAACCGTTGATGAAGAGACCGATAATTTCACCGACGTAGGCACCCTGCGAGTAATTTAGAATAAGGACAGTCTCAAATACAATCCTCACACGCACTCACATTACTCAGACCAGCTTGCCACCGTGCAGGTACCTGATATGTCCCGTCTGACAATTTCTCTCCGTATTTTTGGTTGAATTGCGGAAAGCCGTCTATTTTAAACATTAAAAATAACCCAATAAATCCAGTTTCTCAAGCTATCAAGACTTACAAAAGTTGCTGAGCAAACACACATCATAACCCTCCATACAAATACATGTTGAAATGAGGAGACTCCACGCCACGGCCTTTGGGTACAGCTTGATACCCTGCCATAGGGTCATCTTATGCTCCTTATCCGTAGCCGTCTTCGCATTATGGATGACCTCGTTCATGGACTTCGTATGGTCGAGTTCATCCTTCGTAGGAAAATGAAGTGGAGCTTGATGGACCTCGTTCTTCTGATCGCACCCGATATTTTGGGCAGCATCGTTGGCCGCGATGTCCTCTTTGGAGTCCGACATGCTTAGTGCTGCTTGTATGGTAGAGTAACTTGCGGGGCCCCAAGGTTTGAGAGTTGTCTGATCCTGTCGAAGATGGGGGACGTTGGAGAAGGACAAGTGCAAACTTATATTTTTTTTCTGATAGTGCGGGGAAGAGTGGAGTAACCTGCAAAGGCCGAGACCTCGTTGGCCAATCGCCTAGATAGCTCAGGGGCGCAACCCACTTTTGGGCAGCAGCTCCTGCCTAATAAGGCAAAAACGTTCATGTCAAGAGCGCATGATGGATATGCGCTCGAAAACGACGAATTAAAATGAAGCTATTCGAGTTCTTACCTGCAGTAGCCTATCATTGCTTTTCTGATTATGTATGGAGGGACAAGTTCTTATGAAAGCAGGATTTCCCCTGTTCCGAATCTAGGCATCATCGGCGTGTGGCGGGACTATCAAGTTTGACATTTGAAGCCAACCGAGATATTCCCTGCGGAATGGTAACTAGCCCCTCGACTTTGGGGTAAAAACCCCGCAGATAATCGCGCTGGACCTTTTTTTTGAGGCATTTTCTCCGGACCCCGCAGTCTGGAGCTCTTGTTCCAGGGACGGACCCGCCGACCAACGCGGCAGGATCTGGGGAGTCCAGGGGCAAGATAGCTCCATGTGATAGCGGAACTGGCCTTCGTCGGCGCGGAAAGGGGGCTGTCTTCGCTGTAAATGTCAATTTTCTCAGAGCGAGCCAAGGCATGAAGATAATCGCTATCTACCGTGGGGATGTTTTAGGTGGAAAAGTTTTCTGCCGCAACCCGTCGGCTTTGCCCTTGAATGCCGGGATATCTACCCAATTTCTAACTCGAGCGGTCGTTATGCTGACAACTGCCATTCTCGAAAGATTGGTATATGATGATATAAGACAACCACCGACAACTAAATATGTTCAATTCCCATGCCCACTCAAATGTATAAGGGGAATTTCTCACCAGAGGTGCATGCTTGCGCTGATGCTTCAAGGTGGGACGGAAACTATGACATTTCTCGGCATAAGCATACTTAGAATATCGTCAACATTCACTTTCAGTGCTTGAAAATGGCATGAAGAGTCGGCGTAGCCGTTTGATTTCCCTGAAATTGGCCTTCATTTACGAACTCTCGCGGAATTTGCCTCGAAATTCTCCTCAACAGCAAGCTCATCAACTTCAACTTCGAGTTCCAGCACTTCGAGCGCCAGTTCTAGCCCAACATCAATTCTCTCTGGCTGGAACTATACTAGAGCGTTAGCTTCGAATCAAGGGGATTGCAGCATGGCTTGCAGTGGAAATACGTCGGAAATATGTGGTGCTTCAGACTGAATGAGCATCTATAATATTGGCCCTTTGATTGTGCTTGGAGAGCCTGTCACACAAACTAGTGGTCTCGATGGCTAGACATACGTGGACTGTAGAACGTACATATATTATGTTTGGCATTCAATAACTTCTATATTCTAACAAAAAGTAGGGATGACGTTGCAAACCGATCTCTACCATGGTTTCAGATTTGTAGGAAAACAACATAGCAGTGAACTGCCTAGGTCTATGCCATGAATTTGGTTACATGTCAGGAGCCATGGAATGGAGTCAAGAATGTTGTCAGCTTTCCATCCAACCTAACCACTTAAAGATTGGATGACTAAGTGAGCTGTTAGATTGTGGTGATCCCTCCGACGTTGACGCGTCAAATTCCGTCCCGGCGGTTGCGACTCACTGCAGCAATATCTGTACTGGAAATGCGTCTGAGCTTTGCGGTGGTAGCAATCGCATATCGTATTACGAGTGGACCAGCACAGCTGTTTACACCTGGCATTATCCGAATGGCACTAACGTGGGCGAGTACCAGTATGTGATTGACGCCCAATCGTGCCTGTTATTTCGACCCCTGGCCTCAACGGAAAAGTGGCGTTCCTCGAGAGTTTGACGCGTCTCTGGCCTCTGATTCCACTGGTACTTACGAGTAAGCCAATCTTTTCTTTAATTCTCATCCCATGCACTGCGCGTGTTCACAGCTCTCTCTAAAATTGCTAACCGCTACATCCCTACTCTCCAACAATCCTAGAAAGACAACTACTGACTGCATGGTTACTAAGACCTGACACTTCTACTATGACGTGGCGAATTATGCATGTTGGAACGGTTGTTTTCTGTTCTGCTTTCCTCACGCTTCCGGACAAGGTTGGAAGGCCTCTTGACAAAGGAGGCTGGAATTCTGATTTAGTTTGGGGACTCCGACTATACTGGCCTGACGGCTCTCCTGGTGTCGCAAGTGTTAACGATTGGCAAGAGTCATACACTGAAATCCATCTCCTGGCGGCTCGATGGTTCCCACAGCTATGAGTACGTATTTTCGAAGCTTATCATTTTTACTTCACATTCTTGAGCTGCTTGAAAAGGCTTCAATAGCCGCAGTGCCTGAACTCTCTTCTCTCGTCATCAGATCCAAATACAAGCAGTAATTCTGACTTCGATGTCTTTCAAAGTAATGGCAGATGGATCCATCCTTGTCATAGGCGGAGAAACCACTGCGGCTGGCGCGCCATCACCCATGCTTGAACTTCTACCGTTCACTGGAGGAGGACTTGTACTTGTATATTGTATACTTTGAGTGGCTTACCCGGACAGATCCCAACAACCTCTATCCCTTCATTGTCGTGCTTCCATCCGGCAGCATCTTCGTCGCATATTACAACGAAGCTCGAATTCTCTACCCCGTTACGTCCGACACCATCAAAAATCTACCTAACATGCCTGGAAGCGTTAACAATTTCCTTGCTGGGCGCACTTACCCCGTCGAAGGGACGATAATGTTACTTCCACAAATCGCTCCCTATACCGATCTCTTGGAAGTTCTAATCTGCGGCGGTTCAGCCCCGCAAAATGGCGCCGGAAGTCAAGCTATCGATAATTGCATTACTACTCGTCCAGACGATCCCAGTCTATTTGGGCAATCGAGCGCATGCCTTCGCAACGAGTCATGAGTTGCATGGTCTCCCTTCCCGATGGCACCTACGTGATCATCAACGGAGCGCAAAAGGTGTAACTGGCTTCCGTCTCGGGTCAAACCCCAACCTCCAAGCTGTCCTCTACGAACCCGCACTTCCTGTCGGAAGTCGTATGTCGTTGATAGCTAACCTACCATCGTGCGCTTGTACCACTCTGAAGCCCCCTTACTGCAAGACGGGCGCGTGATCGTCAGCGGTCCAGATCCTGAAGATAACAACTGCCCACAAGAATATCGAGTGGAGATGTTCCCCCCCCCGCCTTATCTTCTCAGCGGCGTAACGCAGCCTTCCTTCACAATCACAAATTTGGACTGGTCATATGGCGAGGAAGTGACAATCTCAATTACTCTAACGACTGGGAATGCCACTGGGGCTAGAGTAAGCTTGATCGGTGCAGTTAGCTCAACGCATGGGAATAGTATGGGCCAGAGGACGATTTTCCCCTCTTGCACGTGCTCGATGACTTCTTGTACGATCACCGCACCGCCGAATAGCAATATCAATCCGCCCGGGTGGTTCCATCTTTCTGGTTAGATGGCCCGACGCCGAGTCATAGTGCGTTTGTTAGGATTGGAGGCTACCCGGCCGGGCTTGGTAATTGGCCTGCGCTGCCGGATTTCAGTGTTCCCGGAGTTTGAGGTGAATATTCCCTAAGAAGTGGGTCTGATCCTTCTTTTGCCTTATTAGATTATGCGGTTGGTATTTCTACATATCATTATATTTAAGGCGGAGGTGGAAAAGATGAGCATAAATAGGCGAGGGGAAGTACGAAGATGGTGGCGGCTTTTAATGAATAATCTTCTTTGTTCAGACCTTAAATCTTACCATTCTTGACAAGTATGCCCATATAATTAGGTCGAGCGAGAAGGACACTGCCCCGATGGGCAAGAAGGGGCGGCGAAGTTGACCACGGTCTGATTAAGCACATATGAGATAACCACAATTCATATTGTCAACGGACTGCCAAAGACGCCTTTTTTTTTTGCAATTCGCTATCCTAATGCGGGTTTTCTCCCGATCTTTGCACCTCATTATCAATATCACTTCAGTAATACGCTCCTTTCTGCCATCAGGGCACACCTCTCATGCGCAGTCGAGGCCTTAATCGCGGCACCGAAATTCGTAGCATTCATATTGGACATCATGTCATTTCTTCCCTACTTCGGGAAGTACGGGATGTTGGGGTACTCCACATTAGGATTCCCCTTCATCGCAAGGACAGGATACAATCCCGAAAACGTGGCCGCCATCGTGGCGTTGACCGGAACTCCATACTGAACTGTAGGCTCATCTCTATCTCAAAAACAGTATGCCATCTTTCCATGCAGCGGAGGCAGGACAGCGAAGTAATATGCGTATGATTCGGGTACGAAAGCATCGTTGAGATATTGTTTGTTGCAGTTGAATGTGAATTCCTGAATCAGTTGATTTGCACGCTCTAGGGAAGAGGTATAGCGTGTGAGCCGTCGAAAACAGGATGGTAGAGTATATTATGATTAGTTGATAATGGTAGTTGAAGAGCTCTGGATCACTGCTTGAAAGTATGAGACAAGTAGTGTCTTGTTTGGTATGAAGGGGTTGGAGAATAGGAGACCGTCTTCTGCAGCATAGCTGCTCCTGACTTTGACGTTTTTGTCGAATTGACCGCGTAGGAGTAGGGGCTATCCCGAATTCTAGTCCGAATATCCTTTTGTTCAAGCTGATGGCTAAGGATAAGGGATTTGGCAGTTTCCTTCTCCGCAGAATTTCTCCTCTTTTTAATAGTGGAAGTAGATAAAGGGACTGGTTTCTTACGAAGCTTGGAGATGGAGTGATTCTTTTTATTAGACTCAGCAATTGGGACCAAAATAATTGGTCTGCCATTCTTTTTACGGCAAATATCTGCCATGCCCCCCAAATTAATTTTTATATCTGCCATGCCACCCAAATTAATTTTTATATCTGCCATGCCACCCAAATTAATTTTTATATCTGCTATGCCACCCAAAATAATTTTAAGCTATAAATAATAACTCTGGCTAGCAAAGTCGAACTCTCAGCCTGTAAAAGGCGCTGGCTACAAACCTTCGATTGCAATACTACCAGAGAGCTGATAAGAGACCAGCACATGTAATAGAGCTGTGGTTGCGCGTCGAGGCGGTTGCTAGGTCTCGCCAGCCTGTCCTCCGGCGAAGCGTAGGCGACATAGAACAGAGGGACTACTATCAAACTAGGTATTAAAACCATCCGATATACGAGTAGCTCGAGTAGGGAACGAGCCTCCAGCGGAATGCTGGCGTGGAACCAGTGCCTATTCGTACGACAAGACACTTCTAGAGTAGGATATAGAGTTTTCACTAGAGAGCATGGATTGCTGCACGCGCGATCAGGCTGGTCAACGATTCCTGAGGAATCGATTCCTTAGTAATTAATACTAGGATTGGAATCGAATCGGAATCGATTGATTACCTATTGATTATTTAGCATAGAACACTAATTTTCTAACCCTGCTCTCTCTTCTCCCTTTAATCTTTATATATACAACTTATATAGTTATAGATTTTAATACAAAATTATCCTTTTCGACTTCTTTAATTACTCTTTTAATAACTTAAGACTTAGTTTATACGAAAGTATCTAAAATATTAATATAAACTAAAAAAGATATTAATCTTATATAGTAATATAGTTATATAGTAAACGATAGAGAGAATATAAAGTATTCTTACTATATATACTATACAAAGGACCTAATCTTTTATATAAATATTAATATAAATATACGAAAACACCTTATAAAATAATATAAGATTTATCTTTTAATTATATAAAGTCAAGTTGAATTAAAAGTAACTACTTAATTATAATAATTATACCTTAGTACAAAAAGAGATAGTAATAATATAAATAAGTTTAATACTTTGGTTTTTAAGAATATCTTAATTAAGAGGTAATTAATAAAGCTTTAGTTTCATTAGTTATTAT
>NXFV01000054.1:0-13680 GCA_002803225.1 Gamarada debralockiae | reverse complement strand
GGGGGGGCATATGACAGTAGTAGAGGCGCTTTTAGCTGCTGGTGCTGATGTCAATGCTGCTCTTACTCCTGGATATGGTGGCCGGACGGCACTGCAAGCGGCTGCAAACGGGGGGCATATGACAGTAGTAGAGGCGCTTTTAGCTGCTGGTGCTGATGTCAATGCTGCTCCTGCTCCTGGATATGGTGGCTGGACGGCACTGCAAGCGGCTGCAGCAGGGGGCTATAAATTGATTGTAGATATTTTACTCGGAGCTGGGGCAGTTTGAACGGGTGCATAGGTTTATTCGGGGCTGACAAATCTCAACTTTGTTATCAAGAAAAAGAGACAACAATTGACTGGTTTTTGATGCAGCGCAAGGGCAGCGAGCAGCTAGGAGATGAGAAAAGTTAAGAAATTTAGATAGAGGTCCTGCATAGGTGATCCGAGCACCGTAATATCTGGATTGTCAAGCGTAGAGAGGCAATCGGTAGTCCCTATCTAACTCATAAATATATTATTGAAGAAGTGAAGAAGAAAGACAGAAGTGAATCGCATTAAAACCGAAGTCGAGGAAATGAAAGCCCTTGCAGCAGAAGAGGGAATACAGTCGAATCCTCACAAGACTCGAGAGAAAGAATTATCCGAATAGGCTTATTATGGTCCAGACAAGCTTGGGGCAAAAAGAATGAGGAAGGAGCACCATCAGCGAGATATGCTTGGGAAACAACCGCTGCTCGACACTTATGTGAAGCCTTAGGTCTCGAAATTGGGAAAGTTATAAAAAAATCCTTCGTAGGGAGTTTTGCAGTAACAATGCCTCCATTGAATCCATTGAACCCTCCATGCCGAATTTACGAATGGAGAGGCCGTGGTTGCAGATCCTTTCTCACCTCAGGTGGTCAAAATCACTCGCAGATGCATCAGGTGGCCGACACCAGAAGAGACAGCGAGGCCTGCCCCGGAAGCAAACGTGGAAGCTGGGAGAGGTGGAGACGAATGGTATGGGGTTGGGGTTCTCAACTTGTATTCACAAATCAATGATGCACTTTGTATCCAGATTCCATGCCAGTGACGACATGCGTGCCTAGCTGGTGCAGGGGTTCTCCTGCTTGACTCGATAACCATAATCAAAGCATCAGCGGGCGAGATAATTGATCTTCCAATGGAAATTAAACGCATATTAACACCCCGGTACTTGGGCAGCAGAGATATCCCTACTATATCTATATAGCCTCAGCTGTATGCACGCGTTCACATGAACATCATCCCCACCCGCGCCGTGCAGTCTACGACCACTATTCCATAGATAAGGCAGCTGAATTGGCAGTTACACAACGTTCTGATCGAACATCCACCTTTTTCATACCCGTCTCCACCTTAGCTATTGTTGGACTTCTTTGTCTACTATATTTCCCTTCAGCTCTTTACCCTCATCTAGAACGTCATCAAGAGGATCTCATCTCTTAGAAGATTACAATCATTGATTAAATTTCATCTACCCTAGATGACTCCACCGTGATCAACTCTTCCTTGTTTATAAATCACCTTAGCAAACCTTACAAATGTTCCTAGTATCTCACTCACATGATCTCTAAGGGCGCAAATAGGAATAGTAGTCGGGGTTATCATAGGAGTTCTGCTCCTGCTTGTCTTATTCTTTGTCTGCTGTGGTACGGGGCACTGCCATTTACAGCCAACAACAGAAAACACCGATGTCTCCTCTAGCAAATTTGGCAGAGGCTGCAGAGCTGGCCACCATGCGGATAAAGCTATCATTACACAAAGAGTTGAACTATCGGAGGATGTCCTGCAGCCAGAGCGATCAGCGGATGTAGAACATAGGGAATTGTCATGATATAAGCCGCCAATGGAGATAGAAGTAGAACATTCTACGTTCGCAGAAGGCACCGCGGCGAAGCCGAGGCCAGTCGTTACTCTAAGTATTGTAAGGATGGAGTGCTCTATTGCCCCGTCTCAGGCCCGTATGAACCTACTGTACGAACTAACCTTCTCTGGTATTCTACCTATCATCAGCGGGGCTCCTAATGACGTGTGTTCCCTACTAAAGAAAGAGTTCTATGATGCTATTCCCATAGCCGTTGCCTCCGCGCAAGTACAATGTTGGATACTGGATATAGATTGGTATTTAAGAGCAATTGAATGTATATTTGACTATAAAACCGACTATATAGAGCCTTCCCCCCCAACACTTAGCACGTGTTGAATCGGTCACGGATACTCTCGTTGTCGCTGGTCACTCCATTTTGCGTTAAATCACATATTAAATTAAGGGAAAAGGTGGAGGGAAAGACAGTCGTAAGATGATATTTGCAAATAAGCCATAATGTTAGTAAATATTCTGAATCGAGACAATTTGTGTACCTATTGAGAGCTACGAAATGGGAGCTCGAAGTCATCCAATTGCATCATATCAATTATCTTTAGCTTCCTTGCAAGCTTTGCTTTCCTCTTCTCCTTTTTTCTCTATCGCCTGTCGATTCTGTGAGGTTGATGTCGATTACGCTCGCGCGTTGGTCGGCTTGAAGAAGGCGCAGGCGCTGTAGATGCTGGTAGTACTCGACGTTTAGTGGCTTAATACGCAGGTAAGGCTTGTTATTGCGGCGCAGGTGCTAACGCAGGTGGTGCTTGCAAGAGGATTTTCAAGGGAGAAGGGAACTTGATATTGTCGCCAGAAGACTTTGATTCAGTCTCCTCTTCTACGTTAGAGAGCTCTTCGTTTTCAGAAGGCTCTGCGTTTCAGGCGTAGGAGAGGGAGCTACAGGAGCTCTAGTTTGAGGCCAATACTCCTCTGTGATTCATTGTCTTGCCTCCCAGTTTCGAGCAAGCTCTTGATATCGTCTCTCTTGCTATTGGCCCTTTAAATTGTTAGAGACACTCTTATGATTACTCTTGCTCTTAGAGGAGATATTAATAACGTCTTTAGATGCAATTTGAGCCTTAGGTTGTAAGGAATGACGTAACCGCCAGGACATGGGTTCAATTCAATATCTGCAAATAAGTCGCCTTCTAACCAAGTATCTTTCCCGCTCTTATTCTGCTCGTCTTGTGACTCTAACTACTGCTCTTGTTAATACCAAGACTACGCAAATTCCTCTGCAATCTTGTCTTGGTTTTGAGATCGAGCTGCTAGTGTATCTTCTATGATATCATCTTGTGCTTCTTGGCGTTGAGCCTGTAACTGTGCTCTTTGTCGCTATCGAATCCCCTATCATTTTTCTAAATTAGCAGACGCTGCACTAGTGTAACTGCACTTCCCGTCTTAGTATAAATTTTATGTTCTTAGGTTGGGTAAGAGGGTCTGGAAGTCATCAAGGGATAGCCTGTAACTATTAAATCTTTGTCAGTGTAATACTAGATAAGAGTATTATAGACTTTCTTAAAGGCTACAGTAAAGCTTTCCATCTTTGTAAGAGGGAGATCTTTGCGAAATTTGACTAAGGCAAGTACGCTATTATCAATTGCTTCCTATGGTCTGTAGATCAATTGCTAACATGTCTGTCCTCTATGACTCTGTCCTTCGAGAAATCATGATTATCAAGAATAAACTAAGGCTTTCGTAAGACTTTAGGACTTGAGGACAGCGAAGTTTCCACGATAGAACTTCATTTCGAGTCTCAGCCTCTTCTTCTGCCAATCCTTTCCTCTTCATCTTCTCCAGTTCAAGACCTCAAGTTACACCTCTCCACGAGCAAATCCAACGATCCAATATGCGCAGAACCACACTTTTTGCCTCCCTCGCGGCAATCGCCACCACCGCAAGAGCTTATGCGCCCCCTTTGGTCTTTGGCACATAACAAACTACGTCCACACCTGCACGAGCTTCTCGCCCTACCGCTGCACCTACAGCCTCAACATCACCTACGCCCCGGTGCCCGGCTACTTCCCGCTTTTAACGAATCAAATACATTGACAGCAGCGTGCCATGTCAGTACCGCCTTCAAACACTCTCGCCCGCAGCACGCCTCAAGACCACTCCGTTTCTAGACAGACAAGAGCATTAGTACGCAGGGCTCTATCACCAGTCCGAAGAACAAGCCTTGCCTGACTCTGTTGAAACCTCGGGCGGACTTTGTAGCACTGCAGTAGCAGCTTTCGAAAGATTTACGAATACGTACTACGAGAGGCAGAACGTTTTAGCTCCATCCAATATATCAGAGAGCTTGGTCAAGGTCTATGTGATTAGCCACTAGCAAGCGAGAAAGATCTGGAGGCATATTAATGTTTGGCTGTTGCGCGGCCAGCAACCGACATCATCTCCTATCTCCAACGGATAGAAGCAGCCCGCCGTGCGTTCAATCTGGGCGAAGGCATCGTTTTTGAGAACCATGCCAACACCCTCAGTGACAGTAACGAAGAGGTCCAGCAAAGTCTATAGACTCTCCGCATCTTGAGCGAAGGACAAGTATTAAGCTCGAATTCGAAACAGCGAAACGCTGATTAGATTTGTGTATACAAGGTGACAGATGGTACACGGAGCTTGTGTATAGCCGTGGAATACAAACCGTCTTTCAAGCTGGCGGCCCTTAACATACGGGCTGGACTTTTGCGAGCTGACAACGGGTCTATGAATATACTAGAAGATCACAATACGGATAGATCCCGAGATGTTAAATAGCCCTAGACAATGTCCTGCTCTAAACCTTTTGAAGATTCCCTTATGACTCGCTCGCAGTGCCACGCCGTGAGATAGAATGGAGAGCTTCAAAACTGACAAACGGCTTTATTCTCAACTCTAGTTGTCCATAGCATCCTGGTACGGCCATAGCTTCTCAGCGAGTAGCCTGTCCTCCTCGTTACTGGCAGCCCTGACAAAGGCATCCCTCATCTGCGTTAATTCAGTCCGTATTTCGTCAAATCTAGCTGATTCGATCGATCCATTTGGAGGCAGTCCCCAATTGTTTCGAAAGAGTGTTAATATCTCGCTAACGTGGCCCCTATTCTCTTCCTCATGCGCATGTAGAGCCACCTCTTGCTCATTGAAGCTTATAGGACATGGGCCAGAGCCCGGGCAAAGACTTTCCCACACATTGACAATTCTAATTAGCGCTCGCCGAAGGAAAAACACATCACAGTCTTTCCATACGTTCTGGACAAGGCGTATTGGTTGTGTTCGTACATCGTCTTGCAGTTGTAGGGCGGCCCAATGTCTGGGGTTTCTGTTGTGCGTAATTGCAAGGTAATATTTATGGAGACACTCACTCCCTATGAGATTGTCAATCTTTTCCTTCTCGTCTTGCTCCAGACTACGATAGTTCTCTGGACGTTTAGGCCATACAGTCATATCATCAGACACCGGCCCTTGATGCTTAAACATTGTTGGAACGCCACATTGGTAAAAGAATGAGAGAACTGCAGCTGATTGCCAGTCGATTACACGAGTAATTTGCTTTGATTCGGGGTCGACGAACACATTATCAAGATGGAGGTCCTGATGCCAAAGTGTCGGCGAGTGTATATCGTCAGTCGACTGGGGCGGCACCATGGCCGGAGCCAGTTGGAGATACTGATCTAAGAGGTCGAGAGTGTCGTTGGGTAACTCATGTTCCGTAAGGGAGCGAGCGTAATTCATACGAGGACGAGCATAAGCTTTAATAAATTTCGTTTCGTTCTTGGCCATTTCTTTAACAAACTCGTGTGGCCCATTATCTGCGTGTCATTAGACCAAGAACAATTGTGATATATTGGTAAAAACTCACATGGCCCTCGATGAAGATCCATGCCGGCCTTTTCACCGCACCACAATTCCCTCTCGACGAGCGGTCCTAACGTGAAACGCTCGAGTATTGATGAGCATATTGGCGGATTGATTACTAGGGCGTCACTATTTGGAACGTCTTCCCTGAAATAGATACAGCCTGACTTTACGAACTTCGTAGATGCAAGCTTCCGCTCAATATCCACAATTTGCTCTATAATGGTAAATCTGTCCTTCATTGGCCATTTATCCCAGTCTTGCCAGAGCCCCCCGAGTGGCTTGCCTGGGGCCTTCTCCTCTAGAATGTATTCTGCTCCGACTGGATTCTTTCGATCGGCAGACCAGGCAATTATACGAGGAGTGGGAATATTCAAAACATCATGTAGCTAACAATACTAATGTCAATTTCTGTTCTCGTACTCAAGCTAAGTACTCACGAATTTGCGAGTGGCAACTTCTGACGCCGTTGTATAAAAAGAAGGCCCTGCACACGGATTTGGGAGCTTTGCAAAGACTTCCGCCCCATTATCCATTGTGAGCAGATAGGCTTTGTTATTTAATCCCTCTTTGCACTTGAGTACTTTGGTGCCTGCAGTTCGAGTTAGTCACGAGGTTACTGATAGGTAGGCGTTGAAACGTACAATAACGGGCGCCTTCGCTAGAGGTCGCTGCAACTGCAGCTTTCAAGAGTTGCTGAAGGTTAAATTTGAGATACCTTTCTGATAGACGGCATGATTCATTGTATCTATGTTTGATTAGCGTTCACCAATGTACAATGAAAACTAAACGGACACCCAGCGATTCCTTGTGTATCTGTAGATATCCTCCTCGGAAATATCCTCTACTGCAAAAAGTAAGACTAAAATGAATTTTCAGAATGCTTATTCCATGCGTACCAGTACCATCCTTTCTCACGGCGCTGAGAAGAGGCATTGCCAAGCCGTGGTTTGTGCTCCGCACGTGTGTGCTAGTCGTATTTGTCTTTGTCGTTATAATTGGACGTCGAATATACTGATGAGAAATGGGTCTGTGTACTGAGCCAGTGAAACAGTGGATAAAACCGTGATAGATGAGGCATGCTTTCCGTGTCAAGTTCCGAGTCGCGGTGGAACTTTGGCTGAGCGGGAAGATGTTTGTTTCGTCTATTCGCCCTAAACCTGAAGGGCACTAGTTCTATTTCAGGGTGCGCCGTTCATTCCTAAGAAATGTAATACCTTGCTGGCCTCAGGCCCGAACAACAGCTAAGCTCCACATGGTGGGTTCGAGGAGACTTGGGATTTCATAGCCGTTTCATGAACAAAGCTTCTTGTGCAACTTTTATAATTCTTTGATTTCTATATGCACTGAGAACTTCAAAGCTCAATATTGAAGGCAGATGCCCTGCGCGTAAGTTGCGCACCGAAAATGGGTTTCATAGCAGGCGATCAGCTGGCATTTCGGCAACGATGCACAGCGCCAACAGTCCCCACCGAGGTTTCGGCCGCAGCGACCTGGACATGATTGTTTGCGAATGAGTGATGAGCTTTGCAACCAACAGCTTATTCTCTAAAGCAGATCAGGCGTCGCATGGCTCCTATTGCAATTCGATATGACTAGAATAACGCGTACTATCGTCGGTTACTCCGCTGCTCTTTTAGAAATCCCCTGGCGTTGTCCAATTACTTCCAGAACGGCCTCAAGACTCATAGCCTCGCCGTTTCCAGTATCCCAAGTGCTTCTGTATGATGAAATGATACGTGATGGAAGACTCTTTGCATGCTGCATAGAAGCTGGACCGGTTTGCCAGAGTAGGAGCTTTGACTCGGTGCATTCCCTTCAGGAGCTGGGCGCCAAACTTGCCACCAGGCCTGCAGGCTGTTATGACACAGATGTTTCTATTCAAATATAGGAACCGTTAATAATCCATTCCCCAAATGACAATATACTCTTGGATCATAATCGAGACCACAATTCACTCTCAATTACCTCCCAGCATACAGTTTCTATACCAATTCCTCTCCTTCTCAAACAGTTTACCCCCTGCCATAACTAGAGCTTCGCTTGAATCTAGAATAATCGAACTATTCGAATTCGTATACGAATCGAATCCGATAGAATCGTGTTTTCAGATTCGTAAATTCGTTACGAATCGAATCGAATTGAATTCTTTACAAATATGTGTAAATTCGTAGCCATCTGATAAGCTACAGTAAGTAAGTAATAGGAATTTATCGGCTTTAAATTTCTCGGATTAAAAATGGGAAAAGCTTTCAGCCCGTATCGCTCAGCCTTATGTGGTATGGTAGTCAATAATTATTATTTATGAATAATACTATAGTACTCATCAATATTACCAGTACCATAGATTGATGATTACCATTATGGTAGTCATAAATATTCATGATGAACAATAATTACGGTACTGTTTACAGTTAACGCCTTGCCCTCTTCGCTGTGCTGCCTCTATTCCCACCTCTCCTAACCTGCCTAGCTACCCCCTGTTTGCAGCATCCACCCTAGGGACAAAGCTAATAAGGATTTACAGTAGAACCTCGATATAAGCATCCTCTACATAAGCATACCTCACCAGTAAGCATCGAGTTTCAGGTCCCGTTTTTTTTTTTGGTGAGCCAATAAGCATACCTCGCTAGAAGCATATGCTTAGATAATTAGGGTCCCGATTTTGAGATTACACCTAATTTTACCTTGATATGCTTATGAATAAGTCATATGACATGAGATTAGTGATTGACAGCCTGTATTTACAGGGTCCTAGACCCTATAATTATAGTAACTGACAGCCTAAAGCTAAGATTTAATGAACATTCGATTAATTACTTTATTTTAGGGACTATAACATCCGAGGACTTAAAATTACAGCGGCTGATAGGCTATGACCCCCTTTAGATATTTAAGTCTTGGCAACCTTCACATAAGCATACCTCCCTTATAAGCATACGTTTCTGCGCCCGGATCGTATGCTTATACCGAGGTTGTACTGTAGTAAAGGGAGCTATAGAAATTCAAAGATAACGCGAATTGTAAGCATTAATATCCAGACTATAGCCGGAATACGTTCATCGAGCAGCGATAATCACCCCACACCCTAAACAGTAAGACTAAGACTATTGTGATTATTAACAACACAACCTAGAATTTTTAATACAGTTCATCTGGGGTGCATTAGGTACCTTGCATAAATCCGAAATTGGTATGTAGCTTGCGTACAAATTTCGGAATTGATGCAGATACTCAGGGACGATGACAGTGACTCTCGGGGATAAAGGGACCTGAATAATTGTCATGAATTATTGATCACTACCATAATGGTATCCATCAATCTATGGTACTAGTAAATATTGATGAGTACCATAATATTATTCATAAATAATTATTATCGATGACTACCATACTACACATAGCGGGTACCTTGTTAGGCCGTTTACAGTTTGAATTCAAAATTTACCAATTATATTAAATTCGTATACGATTCAAATTCTTGGCTACAGAATTTGATTCTTACAGTCACGGAACATACTCAATTCCATTCGATCGGATTCGACCGGAGCCCTGAGGTCCATAACATTCCTCAGCCAACATGGGTTTAAAAGATTGTTCCAAGGCGCTGTCTAAGCTTGCCACCCCAAAAAACTCGTCTTCGAGTGGGGCGAGAAGTCCACCTCTAAAAGTAATGTAATCAAGACCGAAGATCTTCGCTGCGACGTCCACAGAAACATAGGCTACCCTGGTTGGGCAGTTGCCAAGATTCAGGTCAACAAAGGAGCCAAAGATCCGGGAGCCAAAGAATTTTTGAGGAAGGGAAACAAGGGCGAGCGCCCACAAAATAACTCATAAGAATCTCGTTGAGATTGCATACTCTCAAATCGATTTTGATGAGGCAGAGGTTAGAAGGCAAATTGCAGACGCCTGGAGGGCCGCTGCTGCGGATGATGATAATGGAGGAAGGAGTTCATCCTCTCAAGGAGAGGCTGGAGGCTCTGAATCTGGAACTGGAGGTTCAAGTTCGTCGGAATGGGTTTGGTGGAACGATGAAGGCATATGGCATCGCCAGGTAAACGGGGTCGACGAATGGTCCGCACCTGAAAATGACGCAGATTCAGATTGGATATATAGCACTAGACAGAGAAAATACTTTGTCAAGTACGCTAACGGGGCGGTTGTGTGGCAATAAGACCACAGCGAGGATTGGGGAAGGATTGAGCTTGGGTTGAGTCTAGCTGCTTTTTAGATTTTGCGGCTCTTGCAACAGGAGTAAGGAGACTTTGTTCATTAGGGCTTAGGAACGGAATTTCGGAAATTGATACACTTGGTACACAAGGCATTGAGCCCCTCATCGCTGTCGGAGGGACAAGGCGATTAGGTATGCAAACGACAGACCAAATGATATACCTAGCACAACTCCGACTGGTTCTGCCTTGGCCTCTAGCTTTACCACCGATGGTTCTACCCTCTTCAGTGCAGCGTCACTGAGCATAGCCGTCCAATCTCAAAGCCATGTCTCCTGTCGGATCAGACGATATTGTGAGGCAAAATCATAAATGTATTGATATCTAAGGAGGGAGAATCATGGGGTTGCCAGAACCCGACAGATATGTAAATAAACAGTTACTATAGCGACCAACAAGAGCTGAAACCTCATCTGACATCTTTTACGCAAGCGAAACCGCGCATCATGTCGAATGGGAAAATAGACTCGATTACTGAGTAAAAGTAGGGTGTAAAAGGGGGCTATATACACGTAGAAAAGGGGCTAAGCTAGGCCCAAATAGGCTAAAATAGGCTAATATTTCATCTGACACATCAGGAGTCGGATACATCAGCAGAAGAGCGATAGACGTCAATTCACTGGCAAAAAGCGCTCTTCAAGGTCGCATCACTCCCGCCACCAAAAACGTAACACAAGTGCTCAGCTAGACAGTACTGCTGGGGATGGCCCATGGACCAATAGCGCCTACAACCCCACAGGAAAATGTTTCGCACTATGATTTCAGCTCAACAAATGCGCCAAGCTAGGCCCAAAAGCTGACCCGCACCCAAGAAAATCAAGTCATACTTTTAAATGCAAATCAACATTTGATATCTGGAAAATGAGGCCCCAAACTATAGAATGAAGCTAGAAGTCCAACGCCACTACCCAACTTTTTCATATAATAAGCTCCAAAAGCTTAAGACCTACTCCAATTCTCCTTTCGATGAACTACTAATCAATAGACTAATGCTCATTTGGGCTTGAGAGAGAGTTTTCCAAGGTCAATATTACTCCTTGTAGGAATTTTTGACGTCAATCAGATCACTTATGTTCCACCTTTCCGTGTTACTTTTGCTCGCGGTGTCAAGATTGTTGGCAGGTCTATAGTACAGGTACGGTGATATCTAGTAAGACGTACTATACGGGGTCCGAAATCGGCAACCGATATGCTATCGGAGACCGAAGCGCTAGATTCAAGCTGTAGATATAAGGGAAGGGTTGTACTTCGTATGAAAGGGAAGAGATTTTGAATTGAAGCCTTTGAAGCCTATTTTGTACTAGCGCTATATGTACCTTAGTATTAGGGTACTCATAACAATAGGTTATGAGCCCGGCAGCATTACTTCTACGCTTAACTAATCAGATCGCTAATATATTGTACGACGAAAAAGCACTAAAAATACTACGCCTTTCAGGCCCTCTGAACTATCGCATTTAGTCAGAGGAGGTATAGTCCTTCCTTGAAGCTAGAGGCCTACTAGACCTAGTTCTGGGCGACGAACCGAGGTCTAATAATACCCCTATAACTTCAAGCTCTCGACGTACAACTAGTACTAGAGCTAGGGGGGGCGCGCGACTACAACTAAGTCCTGTCGATACTGAGGAAAACGATGTATCCGCGCTATCGCTATATGAAGCCTAGAGACGCAGGAACGCTATAGCTAGGTCTTATATTATAGGTTATTATACCTAGATGATAAAAAACAAGATTATCGACTTGAAGGCTGCAAGCGAGCAGTAGGAAGCCTTACGGAAGGATTGCCGGCCATCTAATGATATTTCGCTAGCTACGTATACAAGATAGTTCTATAGCTATAAGCTAAAGTCTAGCGCAACAGTCGACTTAATATCGAATAACCTACGTGACTTACAGGCCTATATCTTTGCCACTAACCCAGACGAGGCACTAACTAAGAAGTCGAAGATTAGTGTACTTTTACGGGCTGTCCGGAAGCTAGGAGACGACTATTTAACTAGGATTAAGATCCTTAAGGACAAGATATTAACGCTAGACTATGAATTAGTAGTTGTGAGCCTAAAGGAAACTGAGCAACGCCTAAAGCTAATAGTTACGGGTAACGCCACGGACGAGTAGGCCCTTACAGCTATTGACCGGCGCCCGAAACGGTCTACAAAAGGACAGAACTAAGGAGGCTAGGCTAGCCAGAAGCGAAAAAGGGATCGGAACTGCTGGTACTATAGGGACAAAGGCTATATGAAGGCCAATTGCCCTATCTGGCTTTAGACAATCGATGGAAAGGAGCATACTAAGCGTCAGAAGACCTCTTCCACTAGTCGGTTGCCTACGCCAGGAACTAGCTAGCAACCAAAGCTATAGCCATAACCACAGCCAGTACCTTCGTACGGACTAGTATATAACGAAGAAGCGAACTGGGTCACAGACCTAGCTGAAGAAATACCAACTGATATATACTAGGGTACTTAGACTGGAAAATACAGCTGGAGACAGGGGGTCTGGATAATCGACTCTGGAGCCACACGCCATATGACCTATTCCAGGGAGGTCTTCTCTGACTACGTCCAACTGAAGGCTCCGAAAATAGTCAAAACAGCAAACAACAGCCTAGTCTATGGATTTGGGATCGGCAACGTACATATACAAGTATTCACAGACGACCTACGGACGGAATCGCTAGTCCTTACAGACGTACTATACGTTCCTGACCTAGCTGGCAACCTGATTTTAGTCTCACAGCTACAAGACAAGGGAGTCTTAGTTCAGACAACTGAAGGACAGAGTAATCTAATGGTCCTGACCCGCGACGGGTCTACGGTTACAACTGCTACCCGTATCAGCTCACAATACATACTGGACTCAGTCGCTACCGAGGCAACGCTAGCCGCAAATGAAGAAGGAAGAGACCCTGATCTGGATCTATGGCACCGGATGTTCGGTCATATAGGGGTACAGGGGCTCAGGGGGCTATATAAGGTAGTATCTGACCTGGATATACCCATTTCAGTCCCACAAGGCCACAATTCGGACCAGTGTAAGCTATATATTATGGCAAAGCAGTTACGGGTCGTTAATCGCCAGAAGCCTGAAAAATCAGATGTGCCACTGGGTCGTGTATTCTTAGACTTCTGGGGGCCATATAGTATACCTACCTTATTCGGAGAACGCTATATATAGACCCTTATAGACCAGGCAACCCGCAAATCATGGGTCTTCTTAACCAAGCGAAGAAGTGATTTCCGGGAGGTCCTTTTCAAATAGATAAAGGAAGTCGAGCTATAGACAGGTCATAAGTTAAAGGTTCTTCGACTCGATAACGCTGGTGAATTCAAGGCCATTGAGAATGAGCTGTATACGAATTATGGTATACGGATTGAATGGACTACGCCATATACACCAGAACAGAATAGCGTGTCCGAGCGGCTGAACTGGACCCTCATATCACTGGCCAGAGCTATGCTTATCGACGCATAGCTGCTATACAAGTTCTGGGGGGAGGCTGTGAAAGCTGTATGCTACATCCGCAACCGTACGCTAATAGGGCCAGGGGGCCTTACTCCTGAGGAAGCCTTCTTAGGCAAGAGGCCTGGCATCATGCACCTAAAACCATGGGACTGTCTAGCCTTCCAGAGGGTGCCTGACAAGACAAGGCTTAATCTTGAGCCAGTCTCAAGGAAGATGTGCTTTATGGGGTATACTGAGACTACGCAGTAGTATCGGTTGTACGATCCTGTGAACCAACGTATTATTATATCC
>NXFV01000091.1:0-10545 GCA_002803225.1 Gamarada debralockiae | reverse complement strand
AAAAAAAAAAAAAAAAAAAAAAAAAAAAAAAAAAAAAAAAAAAAAAAAGAGACTCTAATCGTATCTTCGCTGCTCCGTTTTAGTGTCTGGAAATAAGTAGCGGCTGCTTTAACCTGATCTTTAGAATGTGAAGAATTTGAAGATCTCCTTTGAGGCATCCGTTAAATCCACTACAAATTAAACGAATGACAGCGTGTACCCCAAATGAGAATAGTCCATGGAAAAGCCACGTTGGCTTGAAAAACAAACTAGAAATGTACGAAATGCCGAACTCTCTAACCGGAAAAAGGCGGGGGGGTGGGGAAGGAGGGGAAATTATTTCCCCCCCCCTCCTCCCCCCCTTTAAAAACCAAGATGCTTGATCAATAAGTGCGGCAGTCCTGTCCCAAAGCTTGGATGGCTCCTTCCCGCCATTCTTATACGAAGACAAAACTTCATAATTCACCTGCACCTTGCCAACTTCCCTAGCAAAGCCCTTAAATTGGCTAAGACCAGAGTGTTCATAACCGGACCTAGGCTTTCCTTTGTCCTTTATTCTATTTGAGTCATTGGCAATCTCACCTCTAAACAAACAGTCCAGTTGCGAATGCATTTTCCTCATCGAAACACCATCCATCACACCAATTGTAATCCTCACCACAGATCGTTCTAGGCTCTGGAAGACTCCTATCCCGAAAGTAATCTCTCACATACCTCAGTATACAGGGACTCGAGACCGAACTCCCTAAAGCACTGTGTCTCCTCGCACCTTGCTCTAGACCCACACCTCTAGAAAAGCCCTTTGTCACGTTACGGGTATTGCGTATACTTGTCATTGGATCAAACTTATTACCATGAATAATACCGGAGTTGATACTTTGAGTTTCCATTGGCTCTTTTAGATGTGAACGGACCTGCGAATCTCCACGTAGGTCGTATTGGCGAGCCTATATACCGTATTTTCCTCTCGCCTTGGAAGAAAGCTGCGACAGAGGACTGGTTCTCTGCTTCTGAAAGGTATTCCTGAAAATTTGCGACAGAAGGGTTGGTGATGTCTTCGGCGTCTCCGAAGTTTACCGCTGTCTCGGCATCTGCATTCGACTCGGCACGACCGTCCTGGGTCTCACGGTGCAGGGAATTTGAAGCTGTAGGAACACTCTCGAAAGGAAGCCGAGAGTAAAATTGGTATGACCTCTCATTAGACTGTCTAGTTCAAAAGGGCGGCGAAGCTGGGAGCCATCGTTGTCCAATACATTGCGAGCTTTACGATATGTGATCAACCTAGCATTTCCATCGCTCACTGTATACACAGGTTTGTGCTTCAAGTACTTCAAGAAGTCGGTCATACGATTCTCGATGTCCACCGCTGCGGAATTGGGCGCTCGCATAAAGGACAAGCTTCCTTGACCTCAAAACAATCATCGTAGAAACTCGCCAAACGGCATCTGTGTTGATGAGATGCCCCATCTGCCACTTGGCAACCCCAGTCCTTGGCATCACTTGTTCCATCAAGAACCATACGAGAGACATGCTTCATCGTACAAGCTGGCAAACATTTGCCCTACGATCGTCCCACAAGAAAGCCCCAGGAACTTCAGCTTCAGTATCCTGCCCTCTTTTGGTCGGCCATTTGAAGCATCGAAAAATCGTGAGGAATGACCTGGAAGATCCTTTAACATCTCCAACATATCCCTCGCCACATACATAGATGTCAGCATCCTCCTCACTCTTGTTTCGAGCAGAGCTCCACCTTCGCCCTCACCGCAGCAATCCTAACCCCAACCTCTCTTCCCCCTCACGAGTGCCCATGACACTACCCAAATCGGCCATCCTCTCCTCCCAAAATGCGCCATCCAACACGATATCAAAACATTTCGCACTTGGAGAACTATACCCAAACCGTCCATTATCGAACGTGTGGAAATCGTACTTAAAATTCTGGATCTATCTTATCAAGAAGATCACTACTGGGAGTTGAGGTCTATAAGGGTTTTGACGCAGGAATTCCCTGAGCCACCAAATGCTGTGATAATGACGCCGGGGCGGGATGAAGAAGGCGGGGAAGAGACTTTGATGATTGGGACGCTGACGTTGTGGTGGTTGGTGGGGCTGTGGTAATCAAGGAGCAGTGAGGGGCGGGCACAGGAATGTCCTAGAGTTTGAAGTAAATAGAGGCGAAAGGACGTGCTGAGTTGAGTATTGAGTTGAAGGAGGAGATTAACATCCATGTCCCGTGAGACCGGAAGAAGGTTTAAGGTAGGACCAATCAAAGCCAGCAAGCTTTAATGTTTCAACTCGGTGGCTAGTAGGAGCTATAGCGTTATCAATCCAAGTGAGCAGGCATAATGCGACTGCTGGAAAGAGAGCCTTTATTACAATGGCCGGCATGTTGGAGACAGACTGTTCATTTCAAGCTCCGTGAAGAATGTTTGAAGAGACGGACGAGCGAAGAGTTGCACTTATAATATGTGAAATGTTATCGAACTTTGACAGGGTATTTGCAAGAAGATAACTTTCGACGGCACCATTGGAGGATGTTTGAATTGTCATGACGTCCATCAAACAGGGGTTGAACGCAGTTGCTACGGCACGAATAGGCTTTGGGTGCGCTAAGAGGACTTTTTCCGGAGCGCATTGCACCTGCCATGTTCGGTAATTGATACGATATATACACAACACAAATAGCCAGTTTATGTGATTGCTAGAAATTTGTGCCTGGACAGACTTATGTCTTGAAGTATATAATGCATGTTTGATCACGCTATTCTCGGGGATGGCTGGCTAAAGAAATAGGCACAGAGGACATGATGGCTCCGCCAAAATTGAGTGAATCAGTGATATAATTAGAGAAATTGCAACAAACACTAACATTAAAGGCAGTGTACTAAACCCCCAAGTCGTGTGCTAATCCATTAGACCAAGTTCAATCAAACCAGCAAAGGGAAGTCATCGCAGCATTAACGAAACGCTACGAAAGTCAGACACGTCAAACGTTTGCTTCAGCCCTTCAAATGTAATTCCACTTCTGGTTGTTGTTGTCGTAGCAGCACTTCTTGTGGTCGTCCCACCGATAATGCTTATCATCACACTTCTGCTTGTGATCAATATCTTTTTGATCATAATCCCACCTCTTATGCTCAAAGTCCCAGCAGCATTGGTTGCCATCATCCCAGTTATACCGCATTTGGTCACACTTGTCTTTCTTACGCTGGTGATCGTCTTGATCATCATAATCCCACTCATGGTTGTCGTTGTCGTAGCAGCATTTCTGACCATCATCCCAGCGGTACCTAGATGATCCGGGAGTCAGCAACTCCTGATTTAAATTGTTTCACATATAAATGGAGTGACTTATGCCTCATGGGAGAACATCGGGAGTAACAAGGAGTAAACGTGGCACATGAGAGTAAACCCTCATTTGGATTGGGGAGGGAGGAAGGAGAGAGCTGATGGTCCCTCACCTCTTTCCATCACACTTCTGCTTGTGGTCAACGTCCTTATGATCGTAGTCCCATTTGTTGTGGTGGTTGTCGAAGCAGCATTTTTGGCCATCGTCCCAGTCGTAGTTCATTTTGGAGCATTTGTCCTTCTCATCTGCCCAGTTGTCCCAGCTCCAAAGATGGCCGTTGTTGTCATAGCAGCATTTCTGGTTATCGTCCCAGTGGTAACCTTGATGGGAATGGCATTGCTGCTGGTCTTTGTCCCACTAATGAGGGTTTTTAGTTAGAGACTAAAGGATGGGCATTAAAAGACGTGGAGGGGAACTATTTTTTGCTGGTAGGGCATGGCATTGAAAGAGCAGAATCGTGTCTTGTTGGGGCTTATGAGTGAAATGGAACCTACACCGCGGGTCATGAGCCCCATTCCAGCATTTGGACTGGGAAGGCTGGCGGCAGTAGCGCTGCATCAAAGTCAGAAAGAAGTCTGAAGAAACCCCGAGTATGAATGTGATTGCCTACCAAAGCGCAGCAAAAATGGAGGCCACTTTCATCTGCATGGTGAACGAAAGGGTTTTAGTCAACGAACGTTGAGATGTTTAATAAACTAGAGCTTGAATATTGCTGGGTTGGAGTCTGTGCTCGTCTGAGTTGATGGAAGTAGGAAGATGCTGGGGATTTCTCGAAGGGGTTGGCTTTATAGATTTTCGTTGGAGAGCGTCTCAAGTCCTTCAGCCGTCACCAACAGACCCAACATCACACCATGGTCCGATCAGTCTGCCAGAATCAGATGTAAGGGTGGGGCATTCAACCGAGAATAGGTCATGGACCCAGCTCAACAACCCAAAAGCATTAGGACGGAAATCTGGAAAGGTGGAAGCTTTGGGTTGGCCGCCACTATGCACGAGAGCCTGTTCTGTCGAAATTCATTCGAATTCCCTTTTTAACAGCTGATGTTGCATATTCCGCTTCGCAACCTGAGAGACACCTCGTTGAAAGACAACCACTTGAGTTTGAGCTCCCTGTAAGATCATCCACTGAGATCCAGTGAAGAAATTTGGAATAGTTAAAATTGGTTTGTGTTGAATGAGTTGTCCTTCGCAAGGCTCCGCCTCTCGTTGCTGCTGTTGGGAGTCGAGTTTCTGCTTCTTCCCGTTGCAATATTCCGGTACCTTTCCGAATAGCCTTATCGAATGAGGTTTCTCTTCCGCCCTCCAGATCAGGTCAGCCAAACACGGGAAGCACTTTTTTCCGGCTTGGTATTTGCTGAAAGGCGTGATGGCTAGCATCCTAAATTCCCCGATGATCGTTGGCCTTCCAGGATTGTCGACAGCAGGAAGGTAAGCAATGATGCTAGAACTCTTGGCATTGAGCCAGTGCATCCGACAAGTAGTTGTCGATTGGTTTTCTATACAGCATTTCCAATCGTTTCGTTCCGTTAAGCTTCGCCAAGTCCTTAGCCTGATCGCGGTTTGCTTCGAGTCCAGAAGGATGGGGATCATTTTGCTTGGCAATAGTGCCACTGGCTTTGCCAAGACATATAAGAATAATGAGGAGAAGATGGTCCGTGGAAGGGATGCACTACATATCCTCTTCGGAAGCGAGGGTGTCTTGGCGAACGCGCGTCCTCGAATTGGAGGGCTTCGTGGAGCCTCAGCTACCATGCAAAAGGTGATCCCCTTCAAGCCTCTTGGGCTCAGATTCCTTGAATCTCTTAGGTAAGTAGTGCATATACGTAAAGGATTTCTTTGGCGGCCTAGTCGGATGTCGAGGAGATCTTTGGTGGCGCTCTTGCATGCTGCGGGGTAACAAAAAAGACTCAGCCGCACCAAGCGACTATTTATAGCGCGGTATGTCAAACAAACTCATTCTCTCATAGTTTTACTGGATGAGCAAGCAACTAGATCCTGTGAGATGGAAGAAAAGTTCCGCCAGTTGTAAGAAGATTCTTCTTGGGCAGATGTTGTACCACTCCACGATCATACCAAGTTTACGAGAATGAAGCCTCTTCCAGACTTGTGGACTGCTCACCACTTCAATCGAATGAGGCTCCACAGGCTCCACACTCTTCCTTGATCAGGGTATTCCTCGTTTTCGTTTTTGTGGCTTATTCTCCATCAAATTTTGAAAATCGTTCCGGAATCTGTCCAACGTTGAGGTAACACGATTATTGTCTTACGGCTTTACCTCTCGCCCCGCAACCTCTTAAAACTTCAGGGGTGAAAATTCCCATAGCCACTAATATAATGCTAGGGGAAAAGCTCCACTTCACAGTCAACGTCCCATCGGTGCAACCCCAAAAAGCCCACTCAAACCTCTCCCGCAGAGGCTCATACCAAACTTCAATTTCATGCGGGAATCAACTGAAGCTTGACCACGGCTCTGCAACTTTTTTGAGACACCAACCAACAACTTCAGCATACACAACCACAAGTGGAGCAGACTAGCAATGAGATCCCGAATTTCAAGTCTCAACCAGTGATCTTTAACCCGGAAAAAGAAGTGTGAGACCAAATCCAGGATGTAGAAATTCAGACCTGAGCTTCAAGATCTGTTCCTGCTAGGTCTACTATGTAGCATTATGATAGTTGTCAATTAATTGGCACAGTTGCCCGACCCCTTACATTTGGGCGTACATTCAATATGAGGCCGGGTATTTCCCACGTGTGGTGCTCCCATGAAGTAAGTCGGCTTATGAGCTTGGTTACGAGATTTAGGGCTGTGATTGAAGGGGGCCAACATTCAGTTATGAGACGAAAACCTTGAGTCTCAAACGATAGAAACCAGAATTTTGAGTCCTCCCCCCTTTCGTGCAACTCCAATATGCAGATTAATGCAGAAGCTGATGTAAGGAGCTGAATCAAGGAGTTCAAAAACGCCACGGGAAAGCCATTTGCTTGAGGCAAAGGATGAGCTAGCACCACGTGGAAGTAGTGGCTTACCAGGAGCTCACAAGGCGTTTCGGGGATTTTGGCCTGTCTTTACATTGACAGGAGACACCCCGTCAACCCCGCCCGAGTTGGAGGCACATTAAAATGGGGGCGGAAAGACTTGCTTGTTTGCACGTCATCGACGGCTTGGGCGGTTTTGTATTGAAGAGTCATGTGAACTCAAATTCATGAGCTCTGAAGTGGAAAACGCCGCGCGGTGGCTTGGTCACGGTGTGTGAAATACTGATGTTTAACCAGCTAAACAAGGAGATAGAAGCCATGTATGAACGGATGTACAATCAGGTCAGAAAAGCGTTCGTCACGTGATATTTTTAGACTACCTGCTTCCTATTATAACTTCATCAATTTTAGAGCATATCTATCCATTCTAGGCTCAAATTAAAGCTATTCTAGTACTTTGTTGCACGTCTCTTATTTTCCAAGCATGCCACCCCTCTTTTAGGTACAGAATCACACAATTTTAAAAGGAAACCTCTGGTAATTTGGGGCCAAATTACATGTAATACTCTCCTCATTCCTTGTGTAGTTAACCTTCTATGCTTTTGCCTAGAGATTATATCCTTGATGTAATTCCACAAATTCTCAATGGGATTGAGATCTGGGGACTGAGGTAGCCCCCTATTCTGTTTACCCCGTTGTTAGCCAAATAATTCTTAATTATCCTAGCGATATGCCAAGGAGTTTTATCCTCTTGCATGACTACATCTAGCCTATACTTTCTTACTATTCTTTAATAGAATAGAATAAATAACTTTTAAAGTACTTATTTATACCTCTTAGCTGTTATATGCTCCTCTACTGGGAGTATATAAAGCAGCCCTATCTCGTCTCCACAAAAACAACTCCACACACCTACTGTCGTACGCCTACTCTTAAAGTAGGACGTAGGTTCTTGTCCGCATACTCCTCTTCCCTACTAGCCCCATGTATAACCCAGAATATAGTCGAGGCCTCCCCTACTATAAACGTAACCTCTTCACTATAGCACACCTTCCTATTATCTTTTCCCATGGCTTTTTCAGCACGACAATGTATCCAACGCTTCTTCTTGTGTAAAGGACTTGAGAATGGCTCATGCGTGGCCGGCGCTTGGCTTCTCTGAATGATTTGAGGATAATCGCGACTGTATGACAATTGAGTTTCTTGCCGGATTTAGATAGCGTAGAGAGTGATTACAAGGTCATCCTAGTGTCCAGGGAAGTAGTGCGTAAGAGTGCTCTTTAACCCTAAGGAGTAATTTTTTTTTGTTTTGTACTACTTCGGGGCAAGCTTTTGAAGGTTAGGTGGTGGCAGGAGCTTGACGTTTGAGAAATGAGACAATAGTAGTACGGGGGGTCTTCTTTTCTTAGAAATCTGGGTTGGTGTATATCCTTCTAAGTAAAGGGTCTATATTACAGATCTTTGAGTTAGAGTAAGCTCCTTGCACTTTTGTCTAGTTACAACACCCATGGTGGCAAGTTTAAAAGAATAATAATTAAAATTAATTTAATTGTGGGTGTAGGAAGGGGGGTAGTAGTTGCATAACTAAGCGAAAATATCTTGTATTGTGACGAAGAATTTTATGACCTGATTGTACTCCGTACGCCTGGATCCTATCAATATGCTAAAACCACTAAATTATTCGAGTCAATTGAGAGAAGTCGCTGAAAGAGTTGTGAAAATTGTGTTACATAGATCGCTCCTAGTAGGGTAAAAAGCATCGTTGCGGCGCCGCGGTCACTTCTCCTTAATGCACAACTTCGGCCATCATGGTACTATGTCGTGAGTGAGGATCCAAAAGCCACTACTTAGCAAAGTACCATTTTGCATTAGCCATTGGAAGATGGAGGTCACAGGAAATGAAGATAAGAGGCTCCATCGACAATCGATACTGACTTGTACATCGAATACGACAATTCTATAGACAGCAGTCGAAAGAAATGCCCCAGACTTCTTTAGTGAATCATCGTGACCTCAAAGTAAGTACAGTAATTGGTTGTAAATAGATTGAAGTGTAAAGTCGAAGTCCGTCAGCATAGTACAGCACAGCACAGCACCACATCGCACCTTCTTCCTCTCCCGCTTTGAACAATATGAATAACTGCTTCTAGGAACCTCAAGTTGGCGTTTATGTCCTAAACCTGAGCAGTGAGCTCGCCTCCATATAAACTTAAGTTGGACGTGATATACATGATGCACTATAGAACGACATCAAGTTCTATGCTTCAGCCTTCAATCGGGAGTGATATTGCAAAAATAAGCATGCATTGAATTAGTGTGCAAGAGGCGACTACTGGGGCAGCGACATCCTTCAATATGTCAAACTTGTTTCTGGAGAGTGGGCACACTGTCTCCTTGCTGTGTCATCCCAGTATTCATTGTCAGGCTCATCAACTTGACAAACGCTCAAGCCAACTCAATGACTGTCAATAGGCACCAAGCAGTAGGAGATGGAAAACGCACGCGCAACCCCTAGCTTTCAATACTCTCTATTTATTCTGTACTCTAGTCAAGACACGAGAAGGAGACATGCACTCTTCCGAAGGACTTGGAACGAAACCTCAAGACATCCACGATTCCCGAATTCCTGAGCTCCAACGAACAAAATGTCCCCTCGAAGACTCTCACAAACCTAAGGAGCCAATCTCTTCGGTGTCCTCGGTAGTCAGCAGCCAAATGCACACTCGGTAAGTTTAGATACATGCCACCACCCGATCGAGTCCAATGCCACCACCACTATGAGGTAGCACACCAACACTCCTGAACATATCAATGTACTCCTTGATATCCAGCTGATTGGGATCAAGGCCCTTTGCTCTAATAGTCTTCTCCAACTCATGCGGCAAATGGACTCGCTGACCTCCGGACAGAATCTCCTATCCTCTCATCATGAAATCATATGCGTTCATAGCTTTTGGGTTCTCAGGGTTAGGAAGAGCGTAGAAAGGATGTGCATCAATAGGAAATTTATCAAGGACATAGAAATACGTGTTGTACTTCCTGCGGATCAAAGCACTAAGGGCTTTCTCTTAGGGTGTGGACATGACTTCATTATTAGAGACATTGGCGAATTCGAGCGGACCTTTAGCGCGGAGAAGAGCTTCAGCGAATGTCAGGCGGGCTTCTTTGCCGTCCCCGGGAAAGAGGAATTCTTCGGAGGGGTAGACAGAGCCGATGAGCTCGATTTCTTCGCGGTAGTTAGTCGCTAAGCCTTTAAAGATGTAGAGAAGGACAGTGTTTCCAGTAGTGGAGCTTATCAAATAATATATTGCACATATTTTCATATAATAGGAATGGGTTCTTATATCTTGAATATTAAGCTCAAATCCGACATAAATTATATCCATCTTGCACTTGAACCTCCCCTACTCCTTCTTATTGATCTACAACTCTTCTACCCCTGCCTCGAATAAATCTACGCTCTGCAGCATACTATATAGCGAAGGAAGTGAGGAATGGTCTTCTTGATAATAACGATAGATTGGAGGAGAAGAATTATATAACAACTGAGCCTAGTAGTGATTCTGAGCCTGATTTCGACTCTTCTGATAACGATGAGTTTAATCCTATTCTTAGGGATGACTACGATATAGCAGATGACAGTATGGACGTTGATTAGGTGTGAAATAGGCAGGGAAGTGTCGATGGTTTCATAGGTTTTGTTGAAGAAATAATAGGTAATAAAGCATGTTTGTATTTGGGTCACAATGGCCATCATACATTTCATTTAATACATCGATATTTCACTTCAATTGCAGCTCAAGCACAGCTATTTTGCTGGAAGTATTCTGCTTGGGAATGCTCCTAAAAACGGAGGTTTTCAGCCCCTGATAAGAGGTAAATTAAGCCCCCACTCTAGCCTTATAACCTTAAAAAATCCCCTGCATTGGACTTCAACTAATTAGAACCATATCTTATAAATAGCATTATCTTTTAAATGGATATGGTCTTATAAAGCCACTAATACGGTAATATAAAGGCATCTAGTGGAATAAGAGCCTAGCTCCTGAAGGTACACGGGCGTTTTCACATGGGCGATTGCACATGGCGATTATTACTTTGAGCCAGGCTCAACATTTGTGCACAGTCAGGGACAGTCAGCGATTAGTCAGCAGTTAGTCAGTGTACAGTCAGTTGTAGAGTCAGCAGCTAGTACAGCTGGCATGTGTGACGGCAGGAGCGAAGCAATGGTCTGAAGT